>VOQK01032888.1:0-10357 GCA_015052645.1 Benitochromis conjunctus
CTTGAGTAGCTGGGGGCTCGCCCAAGGACTGACAGGGACAAAATGAGGCAGGAAATTCATTAGGTCCCGGGGCTTTATTTTGCTTTTGTTTTTGTTACCAGGTTCATTCTTCAGTCCAGGAGAAATGTTTTTTTGCTCCAAGATATCATAAGATATCATATCTTATCAGCTTGTCAGATGTTTTACTGATGTGCAATTGAATTGTGTTAAACAATTCAATTGTTTAACACCTTCTGCTTCTTCCTCCACTTCTTCACAAATATTTTCTTTTTTTGCTGCATAGGTGTAATGAAGAGGCCAGATATTTAAAGTAAAGAGATGAGCTTCTGAAGTGGTGCTCTAGAGAGATGTCTGCATAATTCCACCAGTCAGATGAAGAGGATCGCTCAGTCTGCAGTACTGTCAGTCCAGCAGCTTTGAAGTGTGCAAATTTCACAAGAAATCCAAAACAAAAAGAAGGGGGTAAATAGATATGGTGTGGGAATCCAGAAAAAATAAAAGTTGATGACTGTACTCTACTAAGGAACATAATGCATTTTTTTTCTTCCAACCGTTGCAGCAGAATGGTTATTTGTGGGCCTAATGAGGAGCAGGTGCAGAACTGGAGAACAAAAAATATTTGAAACAATTATTGTACTGCAACAAGACTTCTCTAACTTGAGTTTGCATATATAGATTTTTAGATGGGATTTTAAGTACAGAGACTCTTAACATCCACTAGGTTTGCCAGCAAACCACGTATGGTTAGGGTAAGAGGAAGGTTACATTTTAGCCACTTGCTGAACATAGTTTCAAAAATTGTGTTACACTGAACATTTTTTTGTACAGATTTGTTTTTACAGTTCTTCTATTTTAGACACGCACATTTAGACTTATGTACAAAAGTCTTGGGCTTCCCAAATTTATTTCTATTTTGTAAGGAAAATAGGAAATATCACATGGGTGCAGCAATTTATTAAAATGTCCAAACATATAAATACAGAATATAATGCAAAAACTTCAGCTCAGTACTCTCAGGCCTAAAGATGCAACATTCACCAAAACCGTTTCAGTACAGTGATGATATCTGAAACCTGACTGAAACTCTTCAAATAAACCATTCCTTTACAGGTAATATGTTAGCTGTCTTACAACTACTCTTTCAAGATTGTTGTTAGATAAAAGGATGGTTGGATATTGCCCATAATTTCTAAGCCAGCTGGGTCAAGTGACAGCTTTTTAAGAAATTATTGAATTACTGCCACCTTAATGACCTGTGGTACGTAGCCCATTAATAAAAACAGACTGATCAAATTAAAGATTGAAGCATTAATGGTAGGACTTCTTTGAGCAGTCTTAAATGGGGCTAACAGACATGTTGATGGTCTGGAGGAAGTGATTCCTAAAGTTGACTCGAAACTCAATCATACAGAAAGATCCTAAATAAATATCATCCATTCGCTTCCGCTTATCCTTTTCAGGGTCGTGGGGTCGCTAGAGCCTATCCCAGCTGTCTTGGGGCGAGAGGCGGAGTACACCCTGGACAGGTCGCAAGTCTAACACACATAGACAGACAACTATTCGTACTCACAGTCACCCGCATTCACACCTATGGACAATTTAGAGTTTCCAATGAACCTATCCCCACAAACTGCATGTCTTTGAACTGTGGGAGGAAGCCGGAGTACCCGGGGAGAACCCACGCAAACACAGGGAGAACATGCAAACTCCACACAGAAAGACCCCAGCCTGATGGTGGAATTGAACTCAGGACCTTCTTGCTGTGAGGCAACAGTGCTAACCACTGTGCTGCCCAATAAACTACTGATAACTAAACATCAGTAGTATTAAAAGTAGAGGTACAGCATACATTTCTTTGCAAATACATTTTTAACCATTAGAGAACAAAATATTTAGTACATTTAACAGATATATCATTCATTAAGTCATTAGTAGTTGTGATGTTCTTATTGTTTTGTCAGCCTAGCTACAGTGCTGATTCACTGATTCTCTTCAATCACAGTAACCATAAGTAGCCACAGTAACCATAGTCACACATATTATGGTTTTAACACTATTAACAAGATAATTGACTTCTGTGGGAGTAGAGATTAGGTAGCTGCTCTGTCCTGTGTTGGTACATAGGATTGAAGAAGTTAACAGTGTAGGAATTATATCACTAAATTTAGTCACACCACAAAAACATATCAACTATAATGAAACATATCCCCCACCACTGTGATCTCCATTATTTTAAATTTAAATGATGAAACGATCAGACAAAAGAGCCTTTTCAGGGACTACTATAACATTTTCAGTTTCTATGCCATATGTCAAAACAAGCTCAAGAGTGTGATTAAAGTGGTGGGTGACTTAGCAAAGTCAGTTGAGTCTAATAATAGATTAAATGTATTGTTTAGGAGTTTCTGCATCTACGTGGATGGTAAATAAAACTGGTTTTTGAATTGTCAAATTAGGGTGGACAATGGTTTTAAATGAATTAAAACTCTGTATCTACAGTTGATTAATTAGCTGGAGTGGAATATAGTTGATGTGTAATGGACATGTAAGCAAAAATTGCATTACTGCATGCAGAAACTGCATTACTAGCAAAGGGAGAGAAGATATTTAAAGCCATGAAGTCGGTAGGGAGCAAAAATCACATGAAGTACATTCCAGGTCCCTTAACCGCCAGAAACGACTAAACTAGGCGGATAGTCTGATTAACTGGTGACAATCAGTCAGACTCTGTCCCCACTGTCACTCAGAAAAAGATCCCAGCAGGGCTGCACTCAGCAAATAATCTGATTTGGAGCAGTGACCCCCAAACTAGATGAGTGACTCCAACAGAACCCAGGAGCAACATCCAAGAGCTCTGTCCAGAAGAGCAAAGTCGTGGGAACAGCAAAGATACTGGGCAGGCCCTTCAAGCTCCCAAGCCGCTGGTAGAGGACCCGAGTTTATGTATATAGTAGAAACTTCTGTGCACTCTGAAGTGATTTCATGTCTTAACATCAGTAGCTGGGTATCTAATGACTGGTAGGGCATATTATTGATGGCTTGGATCTTGTTCCTACCTTTCAGCTGACTTCATAGTGCCTGTATCACCTTCTAGTGGTATTTGGCTGTAGCTGTAATGGTAAATAGACTGGTTTTTGAATTGTCAAATTAGGGTGGACAATGGTTTTAAATGAATTAAAACTCTGTATCTACAGTTGATTAATTAGCTGGAGTGGAATATACACTCTTATATAGTGCTTTTCTCCTCTACCTGAGTACTCAAAGCACATTATACATCTTGCTCACTGGTATACAGCTTGATATCATCAATGTATAGGAAATGGCTGATGAATACTTCACTCCTGAATCTATATCTGTATTAGCTCTTTGCAGTGAGCTGGTTTAGGAGTCCTATCACATCCAACTGAGCTACAGCCATGGGGTGGCTGTAGCTCAGGTGGTAGAGCAGGTCAGCTACTGATTGGAAGGTTAGTGGTTCAATCCCTGGCTCCCCTAGTCTGCATGCCAAATATCCTTGGGCAAGATACTAACCCCAAGTTGCTCTCCGATGCATCCATCGGAGTATGAATGTGTGTGAATGTTAGATAGCACCAAATGTATAGATGATAGTGCTTGTATGATTGGGTGAATGAGGCAAGTTGTATAGAGAGCTTTGAGTACTCTGGGAGAGTAGAAAAGCGCTATATAAGAATCAGTCCATTTACCATTTACCATCAGCAGTGTGGAGTGTCACTGTGGTATGCTCTGCACTTGATGGTAACTTGTACAACTACATTGAATAACAGTCCTGTTGAGTTCCTGATGAATGTTATTAGTGCACTATTAGTCTTGTACAATGGTAACATGATGCCATTGTACGCACATGTACACATCCATGTGTGTGAGATTAAGTCATAAGTTTTCTTCTACCCAATCCTATACTGGATTGGCAGACCAACTCTGGGCTTCCCAGGTTAGTCTGGCCTTAGAGTCCTGGTGTGCTGCTCTCGTAACCAGCTGATGCTTTGACCCTCTAGTGTTATTTCCAATCCCCTTCCAAGCTGCCCTCAAGTATTTACTTGGTTGCTTTCAATCTTAAGAGAAGTTTCCATATTGTGGAGAGGCAGGTAATTGTTTGGTAGTTTGATGGTCTTGCTCTTTTATGGAGATCCTTTATGATCAGGATTGTTCTACTCTGTGTTATCCAGTCTGGATGTGTGCCTGCTTTTGTCAACCCAGTTAGTTGCATGCGTTCATGGTGTTCTATTAACCTCCTCAGAAGGTAAGCATTGATCATGTCAGGTCTTAATGTTGTCCAACTCTTCATTCTGGGGACTCGTTGTTAGATGTCTGCCTTGATTAACAACCTCTTATTGTTCTAGGAGGTTGTTGTGTTCTGCTCTTCGGTCCAGCAGCCAATTGGCATTGGTGATGTGTGACATCTCTTTCTCCCAGATGTTCTTCCAGTGGGTTAGAGTCTGCCCTATTATTATTATTCCGTTGTAGTTGAGAGTACACTCTGGATGGATCTTTGAAGAACAGCCAATTATTCTTTTAGCCTTTGCTTCTCTGGTATAGCCTTGTGGACAGAGCAGTAAGCCTTGGTTTCGCAGTTTCTAGAGCCTTAGTTATGGACATCTTGTTGCACTTCTTATTCAACAAGGACCTGTCTTTCACAATGCCCTTCTACAACTTAGTTAATCGACTAACATCCGAGATTTTATCTTTGATCTTTCTTACCAATGGGGGAGCTTCCTCTACATGCATCTTTGATCGTATACTCAAATGCTTCCAGGATTACTGTTACAGCATCATATATATGCTAACTGGTTTCAGTGATACCATTACCGGTAGTGTAGTGACACTACATTACTGATAGTGTGTAGGTTGTGGAGTGCAGAGTTTGCATGTACAAGTATGTCCTGCAATGGGACTTTGTCAGTGAGTCAGGGGAGTCGTGCTTGTGATTGTGCTTATCAAGTGCTCAGTGCACGGTGTGTGTGTGTGGAGAAATGTTAAGAGTTTAACCAGAGAAATAGACGTGCACTCTATTTAACCTTTACTGTAACTTTGTACAATCTTTAATGTAATGACAAAAATGTACTTATCCCATTTCATGCTCGTAAGTGATACTTTTTCATCATTCAGTGTTTAGGACACCTTTAGAAAATCCTGCTGAGTGCGCTGACATTCAGCATCTGCTCAGACTGAAAGGTCTCGCAATGCCCACAGACGTGTTAGGAGCAATGGGGAAGCAAACGAGACGACCTTTCACACCCCACTGGGGCTACGAGAGCAATGGAGGGGAAGGTAACAGTGAAGAGGGACTATTCAGTTAGTATTCAAATGAATGTTACAGGTGACATATGCAGACAGAGCACCAGCTTCTAGGCAGCGGGGAAAGGGGAAACCTTTTTGAATAGCTCTAACTACCAAATAATTGAACAGTCTTTCTTCTTTTTCTTTTCAAGGCAGCACAGTGTCCTTCAAGTGACATTCATCAGTGGACTGAAAGGAGTTTATTACATAAGTAAAGACTAATTTCTTGTGTACATTACTGTGGGCATACCTCAGCCCTGTTTACAGCTTATCACACTTTTATTTTCTTGTAGTTTTGTTTACTCCACTGTGAAATGGAAGAATAATTGTGTTAATTACATGATAAACCTGATGTGAATAGAAAGCAAACAGCATGGCTCACAGCCTCACTGAGGTATATTGTTAAATAAACTAATTATACCATGTTTTCTCCACACTGGCAACATTGTAACCAATGCGGCTGGCTGCTTTGATTTCAGAGCGGAAGTTTCATCAAGTTTGTAACTGTCCATTCATTTTTATATAATGAGCATAGCTATTTGATAATCATTCAGTCTGTCACAGCAGTATTATATAAAACTAGTCCCGCTATAAAACTTCAGCTGCATTATATGGAAAATGGGCTTTTCTTTTCCCATTCATGTACTATAGCTGAACTTGGCTAAAGTAGGCCAATAACTTTTTCCCCAAGCCCACACACCTTATTAAAACAAAGTTGGCATAATCCATTAAGTTATCATCATGTCTTTAACTCCGTGAAGTCTGAAGACTTAATTATACTTTCCGTATCCGGGGGTCCTCTAGGGTCTCTGCCCAGGCCTAAGTGACATAAATGTCAGACAGTAGGTGATAGTGTCCATTCAAGATTCAAGAGATTCAAGATTCTTTATTTGTCACATGCATAACTATACGAGTACAACACACAGTGAAATGTATCATGACACCCTCCTTGACTGTGCAAAAAGAGAGAACATACATTACATTATACATTAAGTGGATATATACAGTAGGACATTATGTGCAGTAAGTAGCATTATATGCAGCAAGTAAGTGAATTATCTACATGAAGTGAATTAAATAAAAAAGACTGTGTTAGATGTGTTAGAATAAGTCCTGTCTCAGTCACTTATGGATGCTTATGGGTGCTGTGGGTGAAGAGGGGGCATGTTCTGGTTTAGGACCAGTCTCTCTGTTCTTGTTCTCTGTTCATGGTGCAGAACCTTTTGCCTGATTGCAGAAGTTGGAACAGTTTGTTGCTGGGATGAGACGGGTCCTTCAATATCTAAGCTGCTCTAGACCAGCATCTCCTGGTGTAAATGTCCTGTAGGGGGGGAGAGCAGTCCTGCAGCAGTGTTCTGCCATTCTACCGATCACTCTCTGAAGAGCTTTTTGGTCCTTAACACAGCTGTTCCCATACCAGGATGTGATGTTCTGTGTGGCTCTCCACAGCGCCTGCATAGAAAGTCCTGAGGATCACTGGAGAGACCCCGAACTTCCTCAGCTGTCGGAGGTGGTACAGGCGCTGCCTAACCTTATAGGACTGGACCTGTGTATCACTCTTGATGTCCTTTATGATTTTTTTTTTTTTTTTTTAGTTTAAGACTTCTGACTACTTACCTAGTCCTTGCGGGTTTAGAGCCCTGTTGAAAACTGTTGAACTAAGACATACACAGAACAAAGATGGGAACATTGGGTTAGTTACCCTGTCAGGCAAGGCTACAGCTGAAGTTCAAGCAGGCCAAACAGTGGTTTTAGAGGGATCTGTTAATGTTCACTGTACTGCAGCAGACACCTGTGCCATAGTTGAACACCCCTCTCAGTCTTGCCCGGTGGCCTTTGTGTTAAAATTTGTTTGATAACGCTTCCGTCCCGAGCTTATGATCACGAATGAAACAGAACAAGATGTTACAATTCCGTCTACTTGTGTCAATGCAGAGCTCGGAGCTTTCCATTGTGTCCTGTCCCAGTATAATGTCACCGGTGTTAATAAGTCAACCATAAACAAGATGCAGCTGAGTTTCAACTTTGGTGACGCACCTATTCCACATGAATGGAAAGAGAGGATAACCAGGCAACTCAATGACATCTTAGAAGTATTCGCCTTCCATGATCTTGACTCTAGGTGTACGAGCAAAGTGAAACTTCAAGCTTCATGATCCAACTCCCTTCAAGCAACGTACATGCCCTATTATACACCCTCAAGATCTTGAGGCCATCCGGAAACATCTGCAGGAGCTGCTTGCTGCAGGTGTGACATGAGAGTGCCAGTCACCCTTCTAATCTCCCATTGTTGTGGTGAGAAAGCAGAACAATGATCTATGTATAGACTTTCGCAAGCTGAACTTGCAAACAATAAAAGACTCTTATGCTCTCTAAATCTAGCAGAGACGTTCCCTGCCCTTTCAGGATTCAAGTGGTTTATAGTCCTCAATCTTAAATCTGGGTATTACCAGATTGAGGTCAAGGGAGCAGACAAAGAAAAGAGCGCATTTGTAACACCACTTGGGAGTTTAACTGCATGCTGGAGGGCATAACCAACACCCCAAGCACTTTCCAGCGGCTGATGGAGCGCTGTGTAGGTGACATGAATTTACATGAGGTGCTAGTTTTTTTTAGATGACCTCATCATCTTCTCAGATAGTTTGGAAGAACACGAACAACGACTTATGTGGGTACTCCATTGTCTTAAAGGGTACGGCCTAAAGCTATTGCCGGAAAAATGTAAATTTTTCCAAACCACAGTTTGGTACCTTGGCCATGTAATTTCTGAAAGCGGAGTTGAGACGGATCCCGAAATAATTCAGGCCCTAAAGACCTGGCCACGTCCCAAATCTTTTTTAGGGTTCTCAGGGTACTACAGACGCTTTATAAAAGAGTACTTGTCCATAGTACACCCACTCAATGACCTCACTCGTGGTTACCCACCTCCGCAAGAAATCAAAGTCCAAAGAACCCAATCAGACCTACTTAATCCCAGACTGCCGTTTGAGGGCAGATGGACCACAGACTGTCAAAAAGCTTTTGATTCCATCATTGAAAAGCTTACATCAGCCCCCATCTTAGGCTTAGCAGACTCGAAGCTGCCTTAGGTACTCCATACCGGCGCCAGTACTACTGGCTTAGGTGCAGCAGTCTACCAGGAGCAGGAGGATCAGCTTAGAGCCATTGGTTTTGCCAGTCGCGGGTTAACAAGAAGTGAAGCATGTTATCCAGCTCACAAGTTGGAGATTTTAGCACTCAAATGGTCAGTGACTGAAAAGTTTCACGGCTATTTGTATGGTGGTTATGCCATTAGTACATGCATAGACCTACACCCGTAGTTATGTGTAATGGGGTATACGCCTTACGAATTGATGTTTGGCAGAAAATCCAGATTGGCAATTGATCTTGCATATGGACTTCCTCTCAACAAAGATAAAAAAGTGACACATTCGCAATATGTTGAAAGTCTCAAGAAATGGCTAGAGGAAAGCTATAAGTTAGCTTCTCTAACCACACAAAAAGTGTCAGACAAGAATAAGGCCAGATTTGACTGCAAAATAACTGTTTCTGAGCTTGAACCTGGGGACAGGGTTTTAGTTAGAAATGTGCGGCTGCGTGGCAAGCATAAACTTGCTGATAAATGGGAGGCAGACATTCTTGTGGTAGTCAAACGTGCAGGTGACTTACCTGTTAAACCCGAGTCAAAGCAGGGTCCCTCCTGAACTTTACACAGAGATCTGTTGCTTCCCTGCAGTTTCCTCCCAGTTGCCACCGCAGACACATCTGAGCTAGAACAGATTCACCATCCTAAGATGCGTCAAACTGCTATCACTGATAGCAATGAGGATGAAGAGTCAATGGAACTTGACAATGAACTTTTGATTCAATGGGTTGAGGATTCCCCATGTGAAGAAATACCCAGATTTACTACTCTACATGAATACCCAAAACCTTCTCAAGAACCTGACATTACAAACTTACCTGATTGTGACTTTTCTGAAACTACTATCAATGAAATATGGATAAAAATGCAAGCAAGGATTAACTTATCAATCACATATTTGTTGAAAACACCAGATGGAGACGAGATTGGTGGCAGACGTCAACATAACAGGAATTACTATTTAGCCACAGTGTCAAAAGACACATCAAGGAATCAAGAAAAACTGTTTTATTGTTAGCTGACAATGACAAATGGGGAAGAACTTCTTCAAGAACTTCAAATCATCCTTTTACGAAAAGAAACAATAAAACATTATTAAAACACCTCAACAGACATAAAACTGAATTATTGAAAATTCTGCATAAAATATCAAAAGTAAAAATAATTATTCTGATGAAAAATGTTCCCCATCAGTGTTAAATAAAATAATATTACTGCTGTACATGTTAAAGGTTGATTTCATTTTAAATACTTTCTGTTTAATGTTCAGCATCACATTCTATAAATCACACATTTGTGGTGGCTGTCCTGTGAGGACCAAAAAACAAAAGAATAATAATTTGTTGAGCAGCTCAGAAACACAGGCCTAAATCTTGATTTTTCCACCCAAGACATATGATAATGCTGAAGAAACATTTCAAAGGATTAAATAAAACAAAAAACAAATCTGAACCTGCAGGAGAGCTGAAAGCTGCTAAACTATAGGATAATGACATGATTTAACAGAATAGAACAGGCAAATAACTCACTGAGTTCAATACAGGTTGTCATGCAGAGAGGACCTTATTCTGTGGAGACATAGAAAATAGCAGACTGTATTATATGCATTTGTTACCTGTAGACTGTAAACGTAATTAAGTATTCACATCATTCCAGAAAATTTGATGACAAATGTCACTTTCTGGGGACAAACCGACATGATAAATATTATTGTCTGGTTAGCGATAATCTTCATAATCAATAATGATCTCTTGGTATTAATATATAAATACTAAATACAAGTAAACACTCAAGTAAAAATGTGAGTGTTTGGGTCTATTCTTCTATTTGACTAACATTGCATTATGAGCACTCATGCCTAATGTGCCTAAATTTGGGACTTTTTACTGTCATGGTTGAGAGACTGAATGGCCC
>VOQK01032892.1:2881-14462 GCA_015052645.1 Benitochromis conjunctus
TCATTTCTGTTGGTGGTGTTGGTGTCCTCCAGCAGCTGAGCTATTCGCTTCATTCCCGTCACTCGCAGGATGTCGAGGTAATTGTCGCAGCAGAAAGCCTGCAGAAGTTTGAAATGAATCTGCAGCGCAGCGTCATCTTCATCCTCCTCATCAAGGGCCAGCACACACAGCACCGCGCCATCCGGGTCTCTGAGGGCAGAACAGGAGAAGAATAAATCCCATGTAGCGTCAGAATCAATAATATTCTGATAGTACACACGAATTACTGTACATTAATACTTACTCGTTCAGGAATTTTGCAGACTCGTAAACTCCCACAGTCAGACAGTTCTGATGATGAGCTGTGACCAATACATGTTCCAAAGTCTGGCTCATGGTCTCCATCCTACAGAAACACGAAGGTAACTAATACAGGCTCCAAACAAGAGCATAAAAGCGCATCAAACTGCACTATAGCCGGATTAAAAATGTAACTTGTGTCAGTGCGCAATTACGCATCAAACGTGCAATGTATCTTACCTTTGGCCGTGTGCTGGTACATCCCAGAGAAGAAGAAGTAGTCGGAGAAAAGTCGATGTTCATTGAGGAAGGATTAATCCCTGGCTTTTCAGGTCAAACCTTTTATACCTGCTGTGGGTGGTCACACCTTTCCACTCCCTCTGCTATTGCCCCCCCACACACACACACACAATTTCAACTTTGCTCCCCCTGTCCCCCTCCTCTTCTTTCTGCACACAACTTTGTTTGCTTGAGTGATTCTCATTAAAACTATTAAACTCTCTCTGCTCAGAATGACATCTGAAGATAAGCCTGTATATTAGCTTTGTTGTTTTTATGGATGAAGTCACTGCAATGTCAAAGAAGAGGCACGCAAAATACATTCAAAATAAAATTCTGATATCTATATTTCAAATGTATGCACGGAGCGTCTCTGTTTCTGTCTTATGCATGCTTCACATCACACATGATTGACAAACATGACTGGAAGCCCCCTCTTCTTCTTTGATTAAGTCATGTAGACCTGAATTTGGCTTTCTTGACAACACCAGGTCTGATTTTTGGAAATGTGCATGGTCAGTGGGTTTAAAGGGATTTTGCTCTGTTGTTGGTGAATTCAGAAAGTGGTAGATGTATGAAGGCCTCGCAGAGATTAAGGTGAAAACGATGCAAAAAGCTATGAGCTGTAGCAGATAGCTGGTTGAAAGTGCATTGATTTTTTTAGGCTGATTTACTCAAACATTAAGGACATCATGTGTTCACTGTTCCTGCAGGCATAAGTCCCCATTAAATACCTGGGCTTTGTACTCACTTAATCACTGGACTGTGTCTAAATGCATTTAGATAAGGTATAGGATTTCAAATGTCTGCAGTTTTCTTCACTTGTATATATTTTTTTGTTATGTTTGATTTATAAAAAAAAATATTTAAAAAAATACTTTATTTGCATTTGCAAGCCGAGAATAGCACAAAGTCTAGTTTGATTTAATTTTTTTTTTGTCATTTAGAAATTACTGTACAGCACTGACAATGAAATAAGCCAGCAGGGATGGTAAACATTATTTGGCTTTAGTTTTATTGTTTATTATAATTTTTTTTGTGTGTGTTATTTTTGATTAACACAATCAGCCCCTTTAGAGGCTTTGGTGCATCTGTTTCAAAGGCTGGGATATGACTGTGTGCTGTTTGTTTTTACTTTGAGAGGCTGTAAATCTCACATTTTTAAAATAAACAAATTTAAAGCCTGAAACTGAGGATTTCATCTTTCCTCCAAACATTTTTTTTTTATCTTTACAACTTTTAAACGAGGATTCAGAAACAACGAACACGCTGAAGAATTTTATACTTCACTTTTATTTACAGCAACGACAACAACAACAACAACTGCGGCTTGGGTAGCGATAAGAACAAACGTAGTAACAAGAAAGGCAATGCACCGACGAGTCCCTGCGGCGGCTTTCTTCGCAGAAGCTGCTGAGGATCTGCAGGGCCTGGCGTGAGAACGGTTTCACTGGAGGGACCTGCGAAACACAGCGAGGAAGGACGGTGAAACTCCCGGAAAACACATCACTTTGCTTTTTATTGGAAGTAGCCTATCACGAAGTCAAGTTTAGAAATGACAACGATTTTAACAGAGATAATAGATAAATATGTGCCATTTGCTAACTGCGCTGCAGCACAAGTGGAAATTTAGCTTACAGTGACCAGAATGCAGTGCTGGTCCCGCGGGGCCTCGTTGCCGCTGATGTCATCCATGTTCACCAGCTCTACCAGCCGTCTCATGTCTGTCGACCACATGATGCTGACGTTCTTCTTGTAGCACATATCCTTTAGCTGGATTAGATTCATCTGTAACATAATGTCACCCTCTGTTTCCTTTTCGCTGGCGAGGACGCACAGGACAACTCTGTGCGGGTTTCTGCGGGTAACAGGACGACGGTCATGTTACCATTACCACGTTGTTCCAATATTAGATAATATAAAATACATTTACACTTAAAATTAAACTACTTACGCTTTCATGAATTTGTAGGACTCAATTACACCGATTCTGAGGCTGTTCTGGTGATGAGCTTCCACGAGAAGCTCCTCCAAAGCCTGACCCACCATCTTCATCCTACAGATACGCAGACGGTTAGAAATGCGCACAAACTAAGACAGACAGCCCCAAAGTCAACAAATAACCCCAGAAAAGACACAAAAAATGGCAATACACCTTTAAGCAAACCTATCACGCAGCAGGGGTGCGTAATTACGCTCCACTGCAAGATACATTGGAAAATTAAGACTCACAAAATAAAGCTACTAGCGTGAAGAAATATAGTGATTAAAGAAACAAAATTCTTATACACACAACGCCGAATGTTGCACAGAACTGAAACACAAGCAAACTGTGACCCCCCCCCCCCAAGTCTTACATCCACTGTTCGGTCATCTTGGATGTAGCAAAAGTCCCAAGAAGCAGGAGCAGAGTGAGCCAGCAGTGGAGCAGGTCATTCATTTATGCTCAGGTGGGGTGGATCAGCCCACCTGAACACAGGAGGCGGTTTGAAGGTAGACAGTGGTTTGAAAAATATATTTACAAGTCACGTGTGCGAATGCTTGGTACAAAATACAAAAGTTATAGAAACATGTTTTTAAAAAACGGCAAGAAATGTACAATTACATTTTGTGGATGGGAGGTTCTGACACTATTATACAGCAAGCACCTCTTAATTATCATGTGCAGTTAGGGTCCACGGAAGCAAAATTTTTAGACCAGGCCACGAAGTCCACGATTATTCTAATATTTATTTAAAAAAATTGGAAAGTAAAAAGTACAATAAAAACTTTAATTGAAGTCTAACAAACATGTCTGAGCGTCCCCCTCTTACCCCCTCTTTTCCTACAGACCTGAACTGAACTTTCCACACAGCAGCACCAGGTCTCTGACCCCTACCCCCATTCTGCCGGTGGTGGGGTGTAACTAGGACAGAGAACCTTGTTTTCTGCATTGTCTGTGCAGATCTAATTTCCCTTAAATTATTTAGGCAGCACTCTTGCCTTAATATTAAGTGTATAGAAACTTAAACTCGAAATTGAAGATCAGCAGTTTCCGTAATTTCATGATCGAATTATTCTTTTCAATTGTCAGATAAACAAATGTGTCATTAAATAAAAGAGTGTTCCATATTTTTTTCTTTTTTGTTGTGAATTTGTGGACTTCCTGATGTTTTTAAATAGTTTGGGGTTTCCCGGATTCAACTTCAGGAGGTAATCATGATTTATAGTGACATAAATAAAACACCCCAAGAGAAAGAAAAAATTGTTATATTTAACATCATGTTTAAACATTTCCGTTAGGAGAATTAATCAAATAAAACCTTACAAGTATTCATATTTAGACTTCCAGAGAGCAATGTAAAACTCTTCAGTTTTAAAATTAAAATTTGATTTGTCATATTTCTCAAAAAATAAATACATTTATAATGCACGTAAAATAAAACGTTATTGTTCTTATATATTTAAACTTTTCGGAACCAGTTATTTGCCAGTGGGGTCAGAAAGGTTTTTCTAGAGGTTAAATAGTAGTTCAGACATTATGTTTGTCACTGAAATTCTGTATATTCAAATATTTAACCCAAAATTAAACGAAAAATGAAAAAAATGTCTGATACTTACATATAGGTGATGGACATCTGAGAGCTGATAGAAGGATGATTAAAACTGGATATCACCTCAGTGAAGAAAGATAATGTTCAAATCACAGTTACATTTACATGACCTTTCTCCCCACCTCGTTCTTTGTGATAGTTCTATTTAAAACATTCAGTTTTTGTAGTTTCGATGTTATTTGTAGTCACATTATTATAGCCATGTAGGCCCAAGAAAAGATTCACGAAGTTCAGAGCAGCCGTTCAAATAAAAATTAGAGAAAACTGCACTGGGTGGCAAATCCATTAATTTTTAATGTATTTTGATTTTTTTTTCGACCTTTGTAAACAAACAATAGCCTAAAGTCTAATTTTTTATTTTTTTTAAACTAAACTAAAATGTTTTTCAGATCTAGTTTTCGTTTAGTTTTAGTTCACTGTAGTAACCTTAGTGACTTTGTTAGTGAGAAATTACTGCACACCTCTGAAAAATGAAATAAATCAACATGAATCTTAAACTCGCAGAATAGACACGAGTGTCTCGTAGCTCGTTCGGAATATCGACCCTCGGAAATGAACACGATCAAAACAAAGCGTTAAACTTAAAGTGATGCACGCTCAGTGGTCCAGGCAAGGAAATCCCAGAAAGTTGAGTCTGTTCATCTGGACGTGGCGTTTTCAGTGACTGTAGTGACTCATCATCCAAGTGACTTATTCAGTCTCAGCTGACTTCAAGTTTCCCAAAACTACAATGGGACGCTCTCGGCTTCTTTCCATGTGAAAAGCTTCTCCATTTGTTTCTTAATGAGGCTCATTAGCGACCATTCAACCTGTTATAAAAACCAAATGAGGACCTGATAAAAGAACACGTACACACCCGACGGCCAATGGCCCATTACTGGAAACGATTAGCTTAACAAAAGAAAGGGCGAGGAGCACAGGAGCATCGGACTTTAGGACTAAAACGACTCAGAAAACAAGTTATAATAATACAATTTGGCAGATGTAGAACCATTTGCCTTCCTTTGAATATAATGCGACGTAAAATACGAAGAAAACAAACTGAGGAAAGAGACCAGAGGAAAAAGGCAGATTGTATTTTGAAGCGGTATTTGGAACTGTTCCTTTAAGTAACTTCAAGATCCAGTTAAACACTCGTAGACCCACCAATGCGCTGAGACAGCTTCTATGCAGTAGGTTTGTGAAAGTGGCTCATATTCATCCTAATAGTGTGGACTTAGTGTACAACCCCAGTTTTTATCTT
The DNA here is from genome assembly GCA_015052645.1 of Benitochromis conjunctus. Lineage (NCBI taxonomy): Eukaryota > Metazoa > Chordata > Actinopteri > Cichliformes > Cichlidae > Benitochromis > Benitochromis conjunctus. The sequence goes on from VOQK01032892.1 coordinate 8,276, forward strand.
AGTAAGTCAGTGTGATAACCAGTCTGCTCTAAGCCCTGTAGAAGAGAAACGCCAAATGAGGATAATGTTCTAGTAAACAGTGCAGCACCTGGAACGTGAGTCAATAGTGCTAAACGAAGCTTTCTGAAGCATTGAAGCTTGTGTTAAAAAAGGTTCATTACGCGAAGCTTTTCAAACCAGTCATCTCTGGTGACATCTAGTGGCAAAAAGTATGAAGAGCAGTTTAAATCTACAAATGAAAGTGTACTGCTTCATTATGATGGCTCACTCTGCAGAGTGCATATCACAGTTCTGTTTGATATTGGGCCACCCTTGTGTTGCTTTGAACATGTATTTTTTGGGGGTGAAAAAAATTATGTCTAATTGTTTATAATAAATAATTTTGATCGATAAACTTTCCTTATTTAAACATGGATCATGGTGTGGTCTTTCTTTGCTTGTGACGTCTTTATGTTGGTAAACACAATAGATGAAAAATACATTAATATACATATAATAATAAACAACACATTATAGAGTATGCTTCTGCTGTGAGGTCCTGCCTCCATGTACGTCTGCAATTAATCACTGGACAGCTGGACAGGTATGGTTATAAATAATATTATATTAGGCCAGTTTTCTTATACATGTTTTTGACCTGGGGGTAGAATTGTTTGTGAACTGGAAAGGGAAAATGCTTATGAACTTCTAAAGTAAATACATGATGCATTTAAGGTAACCCTGTTTGGTTTTTATTTAAGAAGAACATTTGTTCCACTGTGTGATGGCTGAGTCTGTTTCTTTTCTTGGAGATAATTTCTCCTGCCTTAGAGAAAATCCTCTCACCTGGAACAGAAGAGGCTGGAGTGCACAGAAACTGGTAGAGATGCAGGTATAGGGTCTTCCTGGGTCCCACAGGCTATCACCTAAAAAGAATAAACAAATTCAATTGCTGCACATTTTGTAGAATAACATTTCAACATTATTTCAAAAATATATATATTTTTTTATTATATTAAATGTAAAGAGTCAAATGGAAGTCTTTCTAAAGTTATTTAATAATATTTAAATTACGAAAAGCAGGTTTTTGTTTTAAGTTTTTAACGTTTTCAGATCAAATAAACACACACAAGACAAAAGCAAACAACAAGAACACAAAGCTGGCAAACCCACGCGATTGAACCAAAATCAACTCAAAATACTCCCACATGACAGAACCTCCTCTCTTCCTTATCTCTCAATACCATGATCAGTGGTTCGCTCTCTCTCATCATGAAAACACTCCACAAATCCCGCGAATGATTCACTTTTTTTTTCTTTTTTTTTAACAAACCATTGAATCATTTACCGAAGCAGTTACGTTCGACATTAAGCTTCGGACGTCACTGATCACGTGACTCTGACCAAACGTGCCAAGCCTCGGCACAGTGCTTCTGAAGCAGTGTGTGTGTTTTCTGACACACGCGCCGGAGCGTCAGCTTCAAGCGGGCCATCACTAGTGCTAACTATTACAACACCACAGTCTCAGGGCAAATGCTTGGGTTTCTTAGGCCACCATATTTTATCATTTTGGTGAAATACTGCCATCTAACGGTGAGTTATTTTATTACATTAGCAAATTGCACCAACTGATTTGCTGAGAACTTCATTGAAGTTTACCTGTATCTGAACCACCCTCACGTGCCAGTATTGCTGTATTTTATCCCTTCTATCATTAGTTGATCATACAATAATTCGTGGCTGTGCACTTGATAGAGGTAAATTTTTTTGCTTTGTTTTGTTTTGTTTGGATCACCCTGCAACAATTTCAGAAAAAAGAGAGAATCCCAAAACAGGATAAAGATCAAGGCAAAGTCCAGAATCCAGACATTTAATCAACAAAATTAAGAACCATTTCAAGTCTATTTTTGTTAACAGTTACCCAGAGCTAATGACCATGGGTAAAGGATGGCACTGGTAGGTTCAACGCTTTTGCTTGGGACAACCCCACCTCAGGGGAAGCAATCTGGAAACAACTCTACCCGCCCTTCACTAAGCTCACATTAAAAATCGCCTCTGTTAATTAATTGTTACAGAGGCAGCTATTGAAAATGTGAAAATGTTTGTTAAAATTGGCTAAATCTGATCACAACAAGATCCTTACGGAGCAAACACTGATATGATTTTACAGTAACTAAGACCACAAACATTATATTTCATTTAATTTTGAATTGAGTTTTGGATGTTATAAAATAAATCAATCAATTTACATTTTAAACTGAAAAGAACAGCCAGTACAGTTTTGATGTAAGATATGTAACATAAGTTATTAGATATAGAAAAACTGTAACACCTAATCAAACGCTTTATGCATCACCTTGCTGTCTGTCTGTGCTTTTCATCAACACTTTCATCTGTTTCTCTTCTCAAAGTTTTATTCCACAGAATATCAAAGCAATTTTCTTTGATGGCCAAACACGAGGAGGTGAAGCCACAGTTTCCATTGTCCCAATCACAGACGTTAAAGTACTGAAAAGCTATTTTCACTCAATAAATCAGTTTTCTTTACTATTTACTGCCAGCCTAATAAAAAAAACACACACACACAATTTTTATCCAATAAACACTTAGTGTCATATGACCTCTTACTTATTTCCAGCACATAACTAGAAATGCAGTTTGTAATTAAATTTTGCAGGTTTACACAATTCTGTATAGATAACTCTTTATTGTACACTTAAATAGGCAATGTACAAACCCCAGTGAATTATAGATCTGGTTTATAAAGTAGGCTATAAAAACAAAAGCTCTTTAGCGCTCATCCTCATTTTTTCAGGGGTTTATTCCAGACTTGTTGTAAAAAACGAACCCACGCACATTTTGTGCGCATATTTTACTTGCAATAAAAGAGTTTTAGATTCATTTAGTGATCTAAAGTTCAAGAAGGCCGATGCAAAACCATGATACTTTACTTTGGAAGCTTTAGACAACATAATCTTTAGATTATGCAGAAAACTACATGAACTAGATGACCCACGATTTACAGATAAGATTTGAACTTTAATGCACTTCCCCAAACTCACAGTTATGATATTTTGGCTGTATTTAGTAGAAAAATGATAAATTTAATTTTGTAAGTTTGCATTTAAAAAAATAATTTTTCTTTGATCAAGAATCTCCTCCATCAAACTTTAGACCCTTTACACGAAAATAGTTTCTTGACAAAGGCAACACAGGAGACATTATGAAGACATTAGAAGGACTTAGGTACCTCAGTACCATAATGCATTAAGGTAGACACCATTCACAAATTTTCAGATTGACCTCTTCCATCATAAATGTGTTCTTAGATTGTAGGTAAGCATGAATAAAATGTAATTAGACTTTTAAAAATAGTATTATTGACTGAAAAACTACTGCTAGCATACAGGTTTTAATTCTAGCATGTCTGTATGAGTTTTTCATGGAGCATTAAAGTTATTTAATAAATTCAGTGAATGCTTGCAGACCACTGACAGAATGAATAATAACAACGTCACTTGGCAATCTTATCACTACATCCTAGATTTGTCAACATTTGCTTGCATGTCCAGAGCACTGCCACCTTTATTCTTATCTTGACCTTTATGACCACATCCTTTTTATGGTGTGAATATGCAGCTAGTCATGTCTTGGTCAATCACGCTATCTTTTGCCGTTCCAGATCTTTTGCAGTGGCTGCGTTGCAACACAGTTTATCATATTAATTTATATTTCTTCCTGTATTTAATAATTTTCCTTTCACATTTTGTATAAATGAAATCATTTTTGAGTTCTAATTGATGCACTTCTGTTTATTGCAAGTGAATAATGTTTTCATTATGTTTATTAATATATATATTTATTTACTAATGAATTTGTTAATTATTTATTTGTTGTTTACATGATGTAAACCAATTTCACTGGTATTTGTAGCTTGTCTACTGGACAAGTTAAAAAAATATAACTTCAATACTGATTGTTTCTTTTTAAACTGACGTGAATTAAATTTAGTGCCTACTGTACAATTCCACAGACTGAACTGCTGAACTAAGGCACTGATAAACACATGGACACTTCTTAGTTGTCAGGTACTGGACGGGTCACTGAGTCCATCTCCACCAATGTCTTCTTCATTAGCACCAAATATACTGTTAATATTTTGATTAACACCACCAACAACAGCAATGGCGTTGATGGCAATGATGACGAAGATGTTGAAGTAAAATTTTAGCACTTTATGTATTTCTTTTAATCTTTGGAGGAAAATGGTTATTTTTAAATAATAATAATTATTCAACAACACTACATTGTAGTCACTTATTCTCATATTTGCATCTATAAATAAGAAGAGCTCCATGGCTGTTCACCTATTCTTGTGTTGCGTGCACTTAAATTGGATTTCTGTGTGCTGATTCTTCGGAGCACTTCTGAAGCTCGCTGATCCACTGAATGTGTTTCTGTTTCAAGATGTCCCCAGAGACACTAAGTACACACAGTATAAGTATCCACTAACATGTGGATACCTATAAATGTTGTGTTTGTTGAAAGAAACAGCATCAACAGCAAACATCGCTTAAACTTCGCGGATTATCAGCGAAGCACAGACAGTAGCATGCAGTATATGTGTACTTTTCTACACCTTCTTGTGGCACTTTATGTGGAAAAAATGTCACTTGTTTCTCTTTCCCCTAGTTTTATCTCCCCTGCAAACAACACTTTTTTGTTCACGTTAATTTGTTGATTCACAAGAATGAGGAATTAAGAGACAATCATATAGAAGAAACTTTTGCAGAGGATGTGCTACTCCCAGAAGTCAGTAAAAATGTAGTTGCTTTAATTTTGTTTGTTTGTAAAATACGACACTGTGCTTCCCCGTATCTATATATATCTATATATGTATCTATATACAAGAAAATGCAATTTTCTGTATTTGTACATCTCAACTGTTGCTTTTCTCTAATTCTTCATTATAGCCAGCAGAGGGCAGCAGACTTTGTTATATGTCTTACATTTTATTTGAGTCTTGAGCTTATGGTCCATCCATAAAACAACTGAAATATATTTTGTCACTCTTAGCATTTCAACCTTGGAAACTTGATCTCATCTCATCTAATAACTGCACCACACTAAGCAAAGACTGCATTTTTTATTGTTTGTTTCTGACTCCAGGGGAAGCTACACTAAACCACACTAAACCTTTTTCCTTTAGTGGCGATTTTTTGTGTTAAAATTAGCTAAACGAGATCACAATAACATGTCTCCTGATCAAGAAAGTAATATTTGAAACATTTATTTATTCTGCATCTAGATAAAGCACAGAGTGATGTATATGCACAACCACAATAACGGTGTGTCAAAGCAAAGATTTATGTAAGATTTAACAATGCTTTTTCTTGAGAATCCCGTTGATCCAGTGAAGGTGTTTTGAGATATCCACATAGACATTGGGTACATCCGGGTAGTCACATCTGGCCCATTTGTTGAAAGAAACAACACCAACAGCTGTATTGTTGCAGACCAGAGGGCCACCAGAATCACCCTTTGAGGGTTATTCAAGAGAAAAAAATGTTTTATACAGTGTTTCAAGTACACATGAATTAGCAGTTAATCTTAAAAAACAAACAAATATAAAACATACCTGACAGAATCCTTTGTTTGTGCCATAACCACCAGCACAAATGAGACTGTCCGGAAGACCCTGCCATTTCTCCCTACAGACCTCTCGGCTGATAACAGACACATCCACTACTCTTAACTGATGAACCAATGGACCATCAGGTTTAGCCTTACCCCACCCAGCCACATGGCACCTTTCATTTTCCTTTAGCTTAATTTCAGAAGAGGGGAGTTTAATAATTTGGATGCTTTTGCTTGGCTGGACTTCACTAGAAAGCTGGGAACAGATTAAGAGATTGTATATGCAAATGTTCTAGAGATCACAAATATGTCATCTGTTTATTAAGTGAAAAAAAAAAATCAACTTACTTTGAGGAGCATGATGTCATTCCCATTTCCAACACCTATGTAATATGGGTGTATGCATTTCGCAATTACATCTTTCACGGTGTTAACAGGCTTGCTGAGATCGTGGGTGCCAAGAACTACTCTCTGTGGATTCCTACATAGTAAGTCAGAGATATTCAGTAGATTTTCTAAATGATAATGTTTTTCTGACATGGAAAGAAAACAATGATTCATTTTTTAAAAC
>VOQK01032903.1:6338-20977 GCA_015052645.1 Benitochromis conjunctus
AATTAATTTTAAAAAATTTTAAAAAAAAAAAAAAAAAAAAAAAAAAAGATCAAAGAGACCTTACCCGCCTCTGGTGAAACCAGGAAGTTCCCATAGGCCCTCTTGAGCAACTGGAATTAAAAATATGATCTTTACTTGTAACACACTTCCCTATTGTGGTTTTTCAAGATCTGCACAAAACAACTGTGGCACAACAGCAAATTTACTCAACAAGCCTAAAAAGAAAAAAAACCCCAACAGAATAATTACTCTGCTAATCGAAGTGTTTTGTTAGAGGCCCAGCTTTGTACCCGACTCCAGAGGTGTGGCTTTAATAGCACAATAGAGAAAAATTCCCAAAGGTTGGAGAATAGTTAAAACTCGAGAGGCTTTCTTTCAACCACTTTCAAAACAGTTCTTTCATTTTCAAAACTTGGAAATCTTAGCAGTTTTCACATGTGGTGGGAATCCTGTGAGATCTCTTCCAGCTCCATATTTTTATTCTTGATGTCTAAGGTAGCTTTGCAAAAAAACAAAAACAAAAAGAAGAATAGTTTGAGGTTTTACAAACACGTGGCCTCTAACCATGTGAGGTGAACCTGTCCAACATTTTGGTATAGGATCAAGTGGATAAGGTCCAACAATCTGGCAACTACTGGTATAGTATTCTCTAACTGGTTGTAAGTGGTTTCTGGAGGTTCGTGGAAGTTGGTGGGAAAAATAACTGACCCAGTCAGGCAGAACTTCATACGGTCAGTGATGCCCAGGCAACCACCTGTCGCTAGGGGAAAACGCCCATTTCTTGACCGGTTAGCAAAAAACCTTCTTGTGAATGCTTTTGTCAGCTAGCATACCGCTGCGGTCTGTATTTAAAAGGAAGTGATGGACTTCAAGCTGTAGTGAAACTGTGAGGAGTGTGACGCAAACAGGAAGTGGAAAAGTTCAACTTTCAGACTAAAAGTTGCACCTTTTGAAACATGTTGGCTGCAGCACTGTATCTTATGCTGATCCTTTTCAATCTGCACTACCGCCGGGCCTGCAGTTAACAAATATTTGCAAACATAAAAAACTACACGCAATCAAACAATCGCTAGATTTTTGATCCAGCGACAAACAAACAACCTCAAACAATCACTGCCAACCAGTCAAAGAATACACATTTCTTACTAGCAACTGGTGTTTCCATCACATCTAATATGGCATGTGCTCGTGACATCACATGAGGAACATCATATAACAAACATGCAGATTAATATCTAAGACTACAACATAAATTCATTATTAGATTTATGAATTCTAATATCAATGGCAATATCTTCTGGCAGTTTCCTCACGTCCCAGGACCTCACCACAGTGGACGGATCTACGTATTGATATCGGGGCTCGAGACGAGTACCAGAAGTACACTAGCTTTTGACACAGGAGCCTGGGTTTGTGTCTCAATCCAAAGAAGAAGAAAAATGGCCACTGAAGCTTTATAATTATTGCAGTGGAGTCAATGCTTGGATTGGTGTTTGGATGTTAAAATGCTGACTGAAAGAAAAAAACCTACTCAGTAGCGAGGGTCCTTTTCAGGCAGTTTGCTTCACAGGTAAACTGATCAGTAGAAATCGTGTTACTGACCCGAATGGGGCTGCTGCTGGACGATAAACTTGCCCAGCAAGCTTTTTGTACTGACCATTGGTTATTCTGAACTCGACACAGTTCAAATTAATCCTGCAGATGTTTGAGCTCATTTTCTTCCAAGTGAGCGCCCCCATGCAAAAAAAAAAAAAAGGTCTGAACAGCAGCTGTGAACCTGAGATGCTCATATCAGGCATATCTGTTCATATTGCCGTCATACAGAGCCGAGAATAAAAAAAACACTGTCTGTAATGGAGTTTCTACCTCCTGGGAATTACTCATACATACACTGACTTGTTGAACATCCGAAATTTCATCTGTATAAGAGATAAGAGCGCGAGAGGTCCGTTTTAAGTATATGGTTTACGACAGAGCAGAGAGGTGGGTAAACAAACTTGCTGCACAATGAAAGACTTGTACTGTGGAAGGAAGGAGGTGTGTGTGTTACAAGGAGGTAATGAAAGGCTGGGGGCTCCTCTGTAATAGATACCTGTCATTCAGGAATGAACAGAGCAATATGCAAATCAGACCGACGTACGGCAATAATGCAACAAAAAGTTAACAAAAACGTCACGCGCAGTCTCCTCACAGGGGTCGTTCATTCTTTCTTATTCCTTTAGGTCAAATTACTCGACATACCAACGAAACATCTGACTTTGCTGCTATGTGGATGGTAAACAGCTGTATTTACCTATGAATCTTGTAAACCACTGTTGAATAAAAAGGCTAAGTTTCACATTGTTTGGCCCTCTAACAGAGCAGCTGAAGGATAACCTGAGATTTTTAACTCCTTTTATTAAAACACAAGTTAAAAACTGTAAGATAATCTTTGACAAATCAATGCAGTCAAGTCAAGAGAGCAGTTTGTTCCAAACTTTTTTGTGGTTATGCATGCCTGTGTTCCACCCACTCACTGGACTGATGTTGTGCACTGCATACTGGAGTTGCTCAATCATATCTCACATGTTTACAATTAGTCCAAAATACTTTGGCCAGATTACTGACTGGGAAAAACAAAAACAAAGACCGCATTACTCTGGTGTTGGAAGCCTTTGCATTGCAGAATCCTAAAGTGGCACTGTTTGTATTTGAAGCCTTAAATGTTCATTAACCTCTGCTTCCCAATCACTTTGGACTATTTAGTAGTTGAGGGCTTATTTCAAAGGGGGCTTGTGCCTCTGCTGTTATTGCACCAAAACTCTGGGATGACCTCACAAGTAATCTTAGGTGAACATCAACTGTGACTGTCTTTAAATCTCAGCTGAAGTTCTGTCAAGCTTTTGGAAACTGCTGATTTCTGGAACTGTGATAGGGTTATTTCATGCAAACAGTTAATGTGTGTAGCACCAATTTTGTTTTTAGTAACCTCTTTATTCCATGTTATATCAGTATAAAGCACTCTATAAATACTACACACTGTAGAAATACTACTTTCAATTTAAGATTAATATCAGTAAATGTGTCAAATCAAAAAAGATAAAAAATGTGTGAGAACAAACAAGCGGCTCAAAACAGCACCTGCGCTGCTCATCCAAAAACTGTTTTCCAAACTGACTCTTCACAGGAAGAATAAAATGAATGTGCCACTGCTGAACCATTCACCCCGCTCTCCCCAGCTTTAGGGAACGGGGAGGGGCGAAGCGGCTGGGCGCTAGCCAAGCCTTTCATACACAGTGGCTGCTGCTCGCAGTCAGCACTTCCTCGCCTGGGGTGAGTCACACACACACACACACACACTTCCTGTTTCTACCAAAAGCCTCAGCGGCTGCTTTCTTCCTTACATGGCAACAGAGTACTTGTGCTGTAGGCTTGTGTGTGTCTGTGTGTGTGTGTGTGTGTGTGTGTGTGTGTGTGTGTGTGAGCGGAGGGAAATAATGACCTCATTCTACTTTATTTTATATCTCAGATTGACTCAGCGTTATCAGGAATCAAACTCAGTAGCAGTCTTGCCCGACCCCATGGCTGTTTCACCTGCACTCAGGTTTATTATCACTGAAATCAAGGTGCAAAATAAACGACACTTGCGCGCACTGCCCCAGATTAACTCTCTCATTTACCAATCAGGGGTCTAATAAGCTTTTGTTCAGTTTCATTCTAAGTATATTTCAATTAGATGCCTTTTTAAAAAAAATAAAAAAAACTCACGTTTGTTGTAATGCTTTTCATTAAAATAATCATATATTGTGCTGAAGAACAAAGCAAAACTAAAAGTCCTTTATATTCAAGTCTGGATGAACTTCGGGCATTTTTAGTGCGCTCAAGGATGAAACGCCAACACAAAAAAACAGCAAAACAAAGCAGCAGGTGCCATGCACCACCCTGACTTACCCCCTTTAAAAAGAAATCAGAACATACATTTTGCTTGGTTGTGCAGTCTTCTCCCTTAATCTGCCTTTGATCAGCTTCTGTTCACTGCTTACAATAACAGAGCATAAACTGACCACCGCACAGCACTGAATAATGCTGCGCATGTGTGTGTATCAAACACCAACACAAAAGGACACGGGCCTCTAAGTGAAACCAAAGCGTGGTACAGACTCTATCACTGTACTGGTGTAAACAAATAGCCAGCAGTGTGCTGGACACTTATACCAGATTCTACCCACGTTTGCAGCTCGACATGCAGGGCTGGTTTATTGTGACACCATAGCATGTTAGACACAATAATAACAATATGGGGCCTATTATGCTGCTATTACCTGCTCTAATAGCTCATATTAAGCATAGCCATAAAAAGGTGACTGTATGGAAAGGTAACCCCTGTGCCTCGGTTCACAACTGCTTTTTCCTACTCTTGTGCCGAGCTGACATCATCACGCATCGCCTTATATGATAGCCACAGCCACAGTGGAGTTTATAAGAAGTGGGTTCTGTTTGTAAAAACCCAAATGAGGGACAGCTAATCAGAAAAAAAGGGCTTTCAGAAAGCATGGCTTAAAGAGACAGGACCTACAGTGTGTGGTTTCAGACAGAGGGTGAACTGAGGAGCTGCAGAATGGACATTTATAAGCTAAATAATCATACAAAGCAGCTTTAGTCCATGTTTAAACTATAGAGCTGATAATAATAAATCTTTTAAGGTTATCCTTAATTTAACTTTCTGTGTGACGAGAATGTGCTCGTGTTGTAGAGGATGTGAAACGAGCCAAAATCAATACCCTGCAAAGGCCTCCGTGTCATACATGCTAAAAAAAACAACGAGAAAAAAAAAATAAAATAAAAAAAAATCATCTGATTCTTTGTATTCAGGTTTTGAGAAACATTTTCCAGCCTCTCTCTTTCTCTTTCTCTCTCTCTCTCTCTCTCTCATATATGTGTGAGTTTTACCTCGTCAGCTCCATGCTCCTGCAGCTCCTTGTAGAACTTCAGAGAGATGCTGATCATCACTTTGGTCTTGTCCCCATTGGGGTTGGAGATGTGGTACAAGACGCCATCGAAGTCTGCAGCACACAGGCACAGAGTTAATACCAGCGGGGGAGAAATACTCAACTTTAATTTATTTATAAAACCCATTTAAAAACAACTCATGTTGACCAAAGTGCTGTATAAACATAAAACAGAACAAAACAAGGGAATGGATAAGAAATAAGTTAAATACATGTTAGTAGGTGCTAAACATATTCAGTCATGGCTGAAAAAGGCAGAGGAGACACTGTGAGCAAATCAAGAATGACTCCAATGACCTCCTTGATCTTTTCATTCCTCACTCAGACAAACGAGATGTCTTCGTCAGTAATCTCAGTCCAAGTTTTCAGATTCAGTCAGCACTGATTACAGGAACATGTGCAACAAGCTGGCTGCATAATAGGAAACTGAAGACAACACCACCATCAGCACCACCCTTCAAATTTTGAAATAGGTGTGCAAAAAATTTGATTGTGTCTGATCAGGCGCTGCCCAAATCCACACGTCACATTACAACCTTCTTCACAGCGGGTTACACAAAATACTGCACGACACAACACACACACAGAAATGTATAAGCCATAATATAAAACTACATTAAAGTAATTTAAGGACATGTCATGCAACACATCCAACACTGACTTATTTGATTTGATTTAAAGCGTTTGGTCTGATTTAATTTGGAGAACTTTCTTATTCAGACAGCAAAAAGGGCACAGCTGTGGCGATGACTCAGCTCGGCTGAGAGAGCTACATTTTCAAAACTGTGTGTTGAAATCTAAACATGGACATTCAAATGTACTACAAACGGGGCAAAAATAGCCCGCTGCTGCATGAGACGCTCACCTGCAAACGTCACATCGACGGCCTCTGGTTTGGTTCTGCGAGGAGAAAAAGAAACAACACGAGGAGACAAGTTTGTTAAGCCCACAAAACTGGCATTCAGTTTACCATCTTAAATATCATCAAAACAAACCATGAAACATTGAAGGTAGTGAGGAGGTTTAAGTAATCTTGATGGTTAAAAAGGGAACAAAAAGGGTCATCGCACCAGTCAAAGCCACACACTGCAAACAAGCTAGCTAGTTATTGCTTTGTTTCCTGTTTGTTATAATTACTGCCACTAGATTCTTAAAAATCATTTTTGTATGATTAAAACAATATAAATATTACTGCCCATTTTAACGAAATAAACAAATGCGCTCAACGTTGCAGACATTATTCTGCAAAAGGATAAATAAAAAGAACTGTTAGTAGCAGTGGCAGCTGAGCAAACTCAATCACTTCCTCTGATAAAACCATAAAAGCTCAACAGTATCGCTAGCTTTACAGCAGAGTAGTTTAGTCAATGATGTCTTCAGGGTAAGCTGGTTGCTAGTTTGTGAAACACGCGGATGGGGAGTTAATCAGAAGTGACCCTCATAATTTCCTAAACATTATAACCTGAACAGGAACTGTTAGTAGCTGTTCAAATTACAGTACAATATCCTGGTATTACTCTGGCTGTCAGTCAAGCACTGGGACACAAATTAATTGCAAGATGAAGCAGTGTGCTCGCTAAAATTCAAAACATTTTATTGTTTTATGTAATCACGTCATGATGGATTGACAGCTTTAATCAGTCACCTCGACATGGCATGTCTTTTTAAAAACAATCTAAGCACTGCCTGGGGAATGCACAGTAGCAAATCATCAGTGTAAAGGTGGATGCTGCAGCGACTTGTCCACAAGCTCATGCTCTGAGGAGCTGCAGCTGCTGGCTGTGCAGACTTGACTCAGCCTGACTACAGGAATGCGGAAGCAGGAGAAACAGAGAGAGAGATGGGCGATGGTTGGCTATCATTTAGCCACTAAAAGCTTTATGTAGTGCCGCGGAAGGCAAATAACTGGTCTTTATTAAGTGAAAACACCGCGGGCGTATAATCTTATCAGCCGTGGTGGAGTGACACCGGAAATGAGCAGATGGGTTGCCTTGACAAACCTGTTGTGTCCGGGGAAAAAAAGAGAAAAAGAAATAAAAGAAGAAATGAAGTCCTCACCTCATATAAAAATATATTTGATATTTTTAAATAGAGTTATTATAGGTTGTTTGTGGTTTCGTGTATGACGTTATCAACCAGCGTGGAATAGCTTAATAATAAAAAAAAAGCTTATGAATTTAGCTTTATTGCCGCTAGCTCCCTTAAGGCCATGTAACCTTTTAAAAATGTTGTTTCGTATTCATTGGCAGTGCAGCGTAAATATAACCCAACTATCTATTATGTGCTTTGTTGTTTTATCTTCAAGGTATGTGGGAGAACCGCCAGGGGAAATAAAATTCAATGGGGTTACAATTTTTGCCACAACACCGCCCGTGCAGACACACCCCGGTTCGTCGAGGCATAGCAACAAGCTAACTCTATGTGTATTTAGGAACTTTAAAAAAATACATATTAATACTACATAGTTTAACTGTGTTGAACCTGCTGCACCAGACCTCCCCCGTTTCTTTAAATGAAGCCGTCATCTTCTGTAAGAAGCTAAAGGGGAAGCTAGCAATGCTAGCCAGGTGTAGCGATGATTTCTCACCCGTTGGATGCGCCGTCGAACTTGAGCGTCAGCGTCTCTTCGATAATGCGGTTATTGATTTCTAACAGGATCATCGCAGCGGACGCCGGTGTCGAGGAAAAAGGGGGGATTAGCGGTGTTGTTTGGTGGAGTTCACCTCTTTGTGTCAAATTCTCCAAATTTTTTCCTGCCCTGACAGACCCGACCGCTTCCGTCGAGGCTACTTCCGCCTGCAACTTCCGCGTATTTTACTCTCAGGGCCCAAATAAGACTGGGGCGTCTAAAATAATGCCTGTAATAAATTCGTAACGACAGTACTGCGGCGGATTGGCAAGAAAGAAACAGATTAAGTTTCAGTGGTACATCAATCACAATTTAGGGCCATACAGCTGTACTAATCAGGAAATATGTGTTCATGCTTGTTATTTTAAAAAGATTATTTATTTGTTAAGAACAGACTATTGAAAGAGAGAAAGGGAAGGTTTTCATGATGGTAGTGAAACCTGCTGTGGTCCATGGTTTGAATGTGTAACTGACAAAAAAACAGAAGGCCAAACTTGGTGTGGCAGGATGGAGAAAAGTAGAACTGACATGACATACAGTAGAGGGACAGCTCATGTTGAGCAGTTTTGAGACAAAGTTAGAGAGGCAAGACTGAACTGGTTTGGACGTGTGCAGAGCAGGACAGTGGATATTTTGGACAACAGAAAATGAATATGGAGCTGCCAGGCAGGAGGAAAAGAGGAAACCACATAAATGGTTCATGGAGGTTGTTAAGGACAGAGGAGGATGTTTGGATAGGGTGAGATGGAGACAGATGATCCGCTGTGGCAACCTCTAAAGGGATCAGCTAAAAGAAGAAGAAAAAGGAAAAGAAAACAAATATACTTCATTACTCTAAAGACTTATTTAAAAAGGGAAACCCAATGTGGAAATTAAGTAACCTGAGATTATGTAAACTGAGTGTGGGAAAAGCACAGAGATTACTTAGAAAATGCACTATACTCAGTAAGGCAAGAATGCTTCTAAGTTTATGAATATGAATAATGATTCTCAACACACACACATGCATATCATGTTACATGACCAGTCTGATAACCATTTCCAAGCTTAGTTGGAAAAGAAGGTGTGGTTTCTCAAAAAGTCTGAAAGCAAAGTGAACCATTGTTTTTCTGATTTAGAGCAGCTGTAACTTATTTTACTAACTTCTAATGAAACATGCAGTATTGCACATCTTGAAGTCTTGAGCCACCTCTCATTTCTTTAACTTTTGCTAGGCGAATGTGACACATGTGCAGCAGTCCTTTTTTGAACACGTGCACACATAGATAAATAAATAATAGAAATACAGTATGCAAGGTAAAAACAGAGCACATAGAATAATGAGTATAACTCTGCAATGATACAAATAATAACAAGAAATCAATAAATTGGTGTGATCACCTTTATTCTTCATCACAGCCTGAGCTCTCTTAGGCAAGCCTTCTTATTATTTCTTTAAGTAGTCTTCTGGAATAGTTTTCTAGGCTTCTCGGGGGACATTCAAATCTCTTTTTTGGGCGTTGGCTCCCTTTTGTTTTATGGCAGAGACTCAGCTGTGTTTAGCTGATGGTTATAGAAACTCAGTCCATAAGACCTGTTGCCACCGATTCTCAGTCTAACTCTTGTGTAATTTGGCATATCTCAGCCTTTTTCTTCCCTTCCTTAAGAATTGCTTCTTGACAGTCACCCTTCCACTGAGACCATTTCTGATGACGCTTCCATGAACAGTAGATGGATCAACTGAAGGTCCAGATGCATCTCTTGGCTCCTGTATCAGGTCTTTGCTAGATGTGATTTTCAGATTCTGTTCATCTGCTATAGGTAGATTTTATCTTTTGTCTTCCACTTGCCCAGTTTCCTCAACTTTTTTAAGGGCACGCCGCACATCATGCAGAGATATGCCAAGTCTTTGGCAAACAGCTATTTGGAAAGCACCTCACGGTAAACAAAGAGAAAGCTTTCATCTGGAAATGATCAGGAGAGTTACTTGACTGGAAATGAGTGAAAAAGCAGCCAATGCTCAAAGCAAAACCCTGAAAGATGTTCAGAAAGCCTGGAGAACTATTGGTCAAAACCACTTTCAACATTTTATGAGAAACTCTGGGTCCAAGATAAAGATGGTTCCCAAGATAATACCAAAACACACGTGTGACATGTTTTTGATGTGCTAAAGGTTTTGAAATGAACATAAATCCTCAGTTTGGGGTTTATAAATCATCAGATCAATATTCTCAACAGAATTAAATATGCCATTGGTGTGACAAGAAAAAATAATAAACCAGGGACATAAAAACTCTTCATTACGCAGAGCGTCCAATGAATGCGCCGCTCCCAGTACACTCTATTTAAACCCAATGGTCAGAATCCTTAAAACTAAACACAAACAGAGTCGTTGCATATTCTAAAAGTTTTATTACTCTAATAAAGCTCATATGTTAACAATGTTATTATAAATACATTAAAAATGCTTTATCTCACAACACCTACCAGGCAGGATTACTAAGTTAACTTTCCCAATAGTGTTAATCGCTGATGTGGGCACTGTTAAAGGCAAAACAGTCTAAATTCCTGAACATTTATGCAATCCCTGCTGTTGTTGTTTATACGGTTAGACATTTTCGGTTTAACTGGCAGTATGAATGGTATTTATTGTCAGGGTCTTGTCAGTGATCTGGTGTCTGTCACCATGATGCTGCTGGTACCCACTTCCCCCAGACCAACCGGTTTGGTCAAGTCAAAGCATTTTCATTTTTCACATTGGAGTTTTTTGTTTAAATTTCCTCACAGAGGACTTTTGTTCTCATTGTCAGGTATCACACTCGAGGGGATTACAAGGAAACTGGACTCGTCAGTTTGACCTCCGAGTAAGGCATGTGGTGAGTACAACAGAGCTGTTTTTCTTGGTTAAAGATGTAACTATGTACAATTTATTTTAAAGTTTGAATTTAAAAATCAAATGTGTTTAGTTTATTTTTTAGGTTGGGTGATACCCCCACCCCCAAAAAAACCAACCAAACAAAAACAACCATAACACTTGATGTGTGGTTATTTTTTTATTATTATTGATGATAATTAAAATGTACTCTCCAACATAAACCAGTGTAACCAGTCGTAAAACAAACTGTGGGTGTTGGTGTAATTAAAAGATATTTAAAAATAACCGACAGTAGCTGCCAATCGAGTAATACATTTAATAAGAAACAACAATGTAAAGATGAAAAGAAGCAAAACAAGAAACCTGGTATGTACAAGCAGAAAATGACTTCCTCTAAGTAAGCATCTAATCATACAGTATTCAGATTTTTATTACCAAATTTAAGTTTATATTGGCGTCCCCTTTATCTTCCCCTTTATTTGCAAGCGCTGTACAAAAACTGCAGAGAGCACAGCATTTTTGATTTGGCACAGATTTTCATGCTCCTGACACAATCTCCACAGGAATTTTCGAGCATTTCCACAAGTACCTACTCCTACCTAGAGTCTCCTCCTGGTCCTGAGCCGGGGCTTAATGTATTAATAGAATAGAATAGAATAAACCTTTATTATCCCACGAATGAGAAATTTGGGTGTTACACAGCTCTTATAGCAGGGGAACATAAGGGGGACACAAAGTGGTCTTATATACATAAGCAACTGAAGTTCGTATATACAAGTAACAATGTACAGAAATATGTATAAAACATTGTATGGAGATATGTATAAAATGTATGTAAAATATATGGTAATGTATTTTAATGTATAAAATTAATTTACATGTATTATTATTGTACTTGTATCAATTGTGGAGCAACTTAATTACCAGACAAAACATTCATTAAATAGTGACATACGTTTTATGCAATGCATGTTATTTTATTTTATAAACTAAAACACACATAAAAATGTAATGAAACACACGATTTTACAGTAAAACTTTTTCCATATTTGTGTTTTTACGGATTGATAAGTCTGTAAAAATCCTGTTTTCTATTCATTTACCTGTTTATTTTCTCACGTTTTTAATTTTTTTATACAGTGTTAATTCATTTTAGGATGATTAAACACCTTTAACTTAAAAAATTGTAAAGTCACTGAAGAGAACTAATCAGTCATAACTTTTAACATGTGCTAATAAATAAAAATAAAAGTATACATGTAATAGTTACCTAATTAAACCTTCACATATGTACTCAAACTAAAAAAGAAACAAATGTAAAAAGAAACAAACAGAAAATTTTTTAAATTTGACATTGTCATTTTTTAAAAATATTTTATGGATGCTCTTATAGTGTAATTTCCATGTAAAACTTCAGTTAAGTTTCTTGTGTTTTGTATAAGGTTTTATATTGTAATAGAATATTATTAGGTTATTATAAAAGTGCATAACAATGTGGAGACAAACTTAACCTGCACGTTGCTCTAATGACTTTCTGAATAACTTGTTTGGCAGTGTAAGTTCTCCTGAACAGAAACTGATAGGATTAAAACAGGATTTTTAAAAAAAATAGCGAGTGTGCCAGGTCTTATTTTTGATGTGTCACCGAGGAAACAAAGTGCCACTGAATTTACATTGGCAACGATCTGATCTTTGCATTAACGACGTGGCTTTTGTGCATTTTGCTTCCTCGTTTCTTGCTCAATTCGCTTTCTCTTTGCAGAATGAGTCTCACCATGGAGGAAACGTGTGCATCATCATTATGTGACAGACAGATAATCGACGCAGTGATCCAAGTTAATGTTATACAAGAAATTATGGCTTCCTTCTTTACATTTCTGAAAAGGCAAAATCATTTTCAAAACAATGTTTGTTAAATAGTCTTTTTAAATTCTGAAACTAATGATACTGAAAATAGAAAAGCTTGGGTAATTTGAATAAGTGAAAAACAGGTAATTTACATGGAAAAAGGAAGTTATCACACTTTAAAATCCATAACATTAAATTAGGGGTTTTAGAAATCAGACATCTGAGGTGTGATGGTCTTTTTGCTGTTGAAGTGTGTGGTGTCATGGTTATTGACACAGCTGAGTCTGACAAGCAATGTAAAAAAAAAAAAAAAACTAAAATATTTAAACTATATCTTTTACTGAAACTTATCTACAAGTGGAAAAGTACGAGTTACTTTTCTAAAGAACATAAAGGCAAAAAAAGACGGGCATGCAGAGATAAGAGCGGTTTGCCCGGACACAGTAACTGTAGAAATATTTGGCACAAAACCCAGGCAGCTTTTCTGAAGAAACTCATGTCAGCTGTGAAGCATGGGGGTGAGAATGTAGTCCACAACAATGGCAAACTCAAGGCTGTAATGATAAACACTGACTGCTGTATTATGGAGAAAGACCCTAAAGTGATATAAATATTACTGTAGAAATATTTGGGTTAACTCATATATGCACATAGCAATGAATGGAATTGAATTAGTTTTGTCTGTGTGTTGCCCTGCCACATGTTACGGTTGGAGGTTACTGTACTACAAAGGAAGAAAACCCTTCAGCTGTTTTCTATGCAGGAATCAGGCTGTTTTTTTCACATGGTCTTGCACAAA
This sequence comes from Benitochromis conjunctus, assembly GCA_015052645.1. Lineage (NCBI taxonomy): Eukaryota > Metazoa > Chordata > Actinopteri > Cichliformes > Cichlidae > Benitochromis > Benitochromis conjunctus. The sequence goes on from VOQK01032903.1 coordinate 19,457, forward strand.
GCTCACTCTATCACTTATTTGACTTGTAAAAATGCTTTTGATGCAGCAAAAAAAAAAATCCAAACAGGTGCCTCAAAGACAGTAAAACTGAAACTGCTTGCGTTCGTGGGCAGTTTACAGTTGTAAATCAGGAATGAACAGAGAATGGACGGCTCCTAAAAATAGAAGGAAATTCATTCCTTATCTGAGGTTAAGGACTGTTTTCCGAGTGACTCGCACAACAGAAACCATCTCATATCAGAGAGGATAAAAAAAAGATGTTTCAAGAAATAAATGATTATTTTTTTATGACTTTATTTTGGTTGATTGGTTGTTTTTTGGCATTAGGTACAGTTAGTGGGAAACTTGGGGAAAATCGTTTTTTCCAAATGCAGCAGCACAAACGGTTCCTCACAAACCGTACACAAACTAACTCCACATCGGACTCATTTCTCTTCGTTTTTTTCTTCTTCGTCAAACAATTGTATGAACTGCTGCATGCTTTCATTTTTTAAAGATACTAGAAAAGGAGTAAGTAAGGGACAGAAGATGGTTGCAGTTGTTTTGTATTTTTGTATTTAAACAAAAAAATAAATGTTTTACTGTAAATTTTGTTCTTATAGCATTTTTTAATGTAAGATGCCCCCTTTCTTTTTATTTGCCCCCTGAAGGCAGGGGCATGCAGTCGGTTTCATTTGTTTGCTTGTTTGTATGTCTGCTTGTTTGCAGTCTAGCGTCCACAGTTTTCAAAATATTATTTTCAAATTTTGTGTGGCGACAGATCCCTATAACAGCACGAGTTAATTTCAATTTGGTGACGATTGAGTCAATGTCAAGGTCAAGGTCAAGGTCACACCAAATGTGAACCTCAATAAAAACGTTCACTCAAACTTTAAACTTTTATGCACAAAATTTTATGGATCATTGTCAAACATCACAACAATATACTAAATTTAGCCTTGACCTTCATTCTTAGCGCCCAGGGTCAAAGTTGACCTTGAAAAATTTGTTCAGTAAACCATATTGAGTAATATATCACAGGAAAGGGCATAGAGAGACCTGTACAACACACTACAATACTGAGGCAACACTACGACGTGTCTTTTACTACAATGTCACAATGCCATAACAAGCTGATGCCATCACGTTGTAATGAAAACGTCCTAAAACATCAAAGTTTTTAATAAAAATAAATAAAACATTTTTTTGCTGGACTCATTAAATAAAAGAGCATATAATGCCACACTAATTCAGCATTACAAACAGCACAATCAATTAAACACAATATACAACATACACAATACAAAATCAAGTGCAGCTCACACGTCATCTCTGCTTGTTTCTCAAGTAAACCTGAAGTTTTTATGGTATTTTCATTTTCCAGTTTTCAATCAATCATTTATAAAATACCTTCTTAGTTTTTGAAGTATGATAATATCATGAAGAGCAAAAACATACAAAATAAATGATAATACAGAACAAAACTGAATGTCAGGAAGGTGAATGCAAACTGATGATATCCCCCCCCCCCCCCCCCCCCCA
>VOQK01032904.1:0-11298 GCA_015052645.1 Benitochromis conjunctus
CCCCAAAGCATGATGTTTCCACCCCCATGCTTCACAGTAGGTATGGTGTTCTTTGGATACAACTCAGCATTCTTTCTCCTCCAAACACGACAAGTAGCGTTTTTACCAAAAAGTTCTATTTTGGTTTCATCTGACCATATGACATTGTCCGAATCCTCTTCTGGATCATCCAAATGGCTTCTAGCAAACTTCAGACGGGCCTGGACGTGTCCTGGCTTAAGCAGGGGGACACGTGTGGCACTGCAGGATTTGAGTTCCTGGCGGCGTCGTGTGTTACTGATGGTAGCCTTTGTTACTTTGGTCCCAGCTCTCTGCAGGTCATTCACTAGGTCCCCCCCTGTGGTCCTGGGATTTTTGCTCACTATTCTTGTGATCATTTTGACCCCACGGGGTGAGATCTTGCATGGAGCCCCAGATCGAGGGAGATTATCAGTGGTCTTGTATGTCTAATAATTGCTCCCACAGTTGATTTCGTCACACTAAGCTGCTTATCAATTACAGATTTAGTCTTTCCAGACTGGTCAGGGCTACAATTTTGTTTCTGGTGTCCTTTGACAGCTCTTTGGTCTTGGCCATAGTGGAGTTTGGAGTGTGACTGTTTGAGGCTGTGGACCGGTGTCTTTTATACAGATGACGAGTTCAAACAGGTGCCATTAATACAGGTAACAAGTGGAGGACAGAGGAGCCTCTTACAGAAGAAGTTACAGGTCTGTGAGAGCCAGAAATCGTGCTTGTTGTAGGTGAACAAATACTTATTTTCTACCATAATTTGAAAATAAATTCTTTAAAAATCAGCCAATGTGATTTTCTGGATCTTTTTTTCCTCATTGTGTCTCTCACAGTTGAGGTATACCTATGATGAAAATTACAGGCCTCTTTCATCTTTTTAAGTGGAAGCACAATTGGTGGCTGACTAAATACTTTGTTGCCCCACTGTAGTCCCAGACACACTGTTGAGATCAGGGCTCTGTGGGGGCCATACCATCACTTCCAGTAGTTCTTGTTCTTCTTTATGCTGAAGATAGTTCTTAATGACTTTGGCTGGTCGTTTGGGGGCCATTGTCCTGCTGCAGAATACATTTGGGGCCAATAAACAATCAGTTATATTTCTAAATCATTCTTTGTTTACAGAATTTTCACACCTGCCTAAAACTTTTGCACAGCATTGTAAATAGATAAATAATAAATCTACACGCATAAAGGGTAGGTGCATATACGCTTGTTTATATTATATGCCCTTTTTGCCTGAGATAAAGTTGTTTTTTTTCTTGTTTCCCTTTGCTTTTGGAAAATAATGCTTGTTTTGCAGTATTTTTGCAGTATTTTCAGACAGAAATAAAAGGAATTAATGAACGAATGTCATTTGCATTTGGCTGAGCAAAAAACCCCAAACATTTAAATAAAGCTCTTTCATTTTTCAAATGTGTTTCACAACATCATGTAAAAGATGAACCTAATGTTTTACATATGTTTTGCCTTGTCTGGTGTGGTTTTGGTGGCATGTGTCCTTACTGTTGTGGCCATGACCTCCTGGATGTTTGAACTGTAGCACAGGGTGAAACTGCATTTTCTTTATTTTAGCCTCTTTTATCTATTAAATGTACCGAGAAGCAAACAGGTGGCTACCACCGAATTTGGTTTGATGTTGAGAAGAGATCAGAAACATCTGCATGACTTGAGCTTTTAGCTTCTAAATTCAGTCAGAGTAGAGTACAGTTCATCTAATTTCAGTCAGCAAATTAATTTTATTTTCAGTGGTGTTGCTGAGAGACGACCTTTACCTAGTTTGCCTCGCATAGATGTCAATCTGGCTTAAAATTTTACATGCAAAATAATAAGACTGATCATTGTACAATCAGTTTGAGAGCACAGGATGACTGACCTGTGGTTTTTTATAAAGGTTTTCTTTATTATTTTTTATATATTCATTTTTTGTAAAACGACAAACCTTCCTTCCTTCCTCTCTTACAATGTGCATTTATTTCCATGTAAAATGTCAGATGTTATGTATGTTTTTCCTGATCTTACCAAAGTAAATTTGGTGTAACAGTGTGTGTTTCAGTGCTCTGTTATCCATCTAAAGCTGCACTAGTGCACAGTTTGCAAAGACTGATGGCTACTCATACAGAAAAAGGAAAAAATTGGTTTCTTGGTGAATCAGCGGGAAGCATGGCTTCAGGCGCCCGCCCTCCAAGTTTCTATTGAAAACCAAGTTTTTCCTCAGGTGGGAAACTGATTTTTCCCCCTTCTTCCCTGTTACAAATCTATCAGTATGCTGCAGAGGGGAGGTTTCCTATGGAGAGAATCAGAAGAGCTGATTTGATGCACCGGTGCTGCAGCATCACCTCTGCTTATGAAATAACGTTTCCAACAGAGCTTTCAGTATGAACTCGTGAAAAATCTCTCTGCCTGAGCACCAAGTAAAAAGCACACATCCAAATAAAACAACGTAAAAGGAGGATTTAACCTCTTGTCATTAAAGTTAACAAGTGAAATTAAAAGTCTTGATTTGTGAACATGTTGCTCTCGTCATTTACAGCGATTATCCATTGCCAAAGAATTCGGGGACAAAGCAGCTGAACGGCGAGCTTACAGTAACTTAGGCAATGCCCTGATATTCCTGGGACAGTTCAACACAGCCACAGAGTACTACAGGTGAGGAAAGAGTGCAGTCTGACATCTAGTGGATTGAGGGAGAAATTAAACAATTTTAACAACTTAGAAAATCTTATAAATGCTTAAATACATGTAGTGAAATAGCTATGTAGCTGTTTAATGCTCATTCTTATTTATGTACCCTGTTTCTTGCATTCTTCCTTTGTTAGCCTCTATTTTCTTCATTTTTTTCCAACCCTTATTTATCCCATTATTTTCCTTCCTATAGGAAAACTCTGCAACTGTCCAGGCAGCTGAGGGACCAGGTGATGGAGGCTCAAGCGTGTTACAGCCTGGGAAACACTTACACTCTGTTGCAGCAGTATGAGAGGGCCATAGACTATCACCTCAAGCACCTGTACATAGCGCAGGAGCTTACAGATAGGTATAGTTTAATAAAAATGTTGAAGGAAAACCAAATAAATGACCACAGGAACAGTTTGTAATGTCGTATGGTCACTTTTTCGTAGGGTTGGAGAGGGTCGTGCATGTTGGAGTCTGGGAAATGCATATGTGTCTTTAGGGAACCACAAACAAGCTCTCTACTATGCCAGAAAGCACCTGGAAATCTCTAAAGAAGTGAGAAATCTTTACAAGCGCAATAATATAAAAAGGACTCTTACATTTCATGTAATTTTTTTCATCTTTTTGTCCCTGATTTCGTCCTCAGATCGGAGACAGAAATGGTGAACTGACAGCCAGGATGAATGTGGATCAGCTGATGGAGGCCCTGGGGGTCACTGAGAGCGACCTTTCACCCTCAAGTTCAGAGTTTGAGATGCAAGGTAGCGCTGAAATATATATTTTTTTCTTTTGCTTTTTACATGAAAGGTAATGTGGTGATGCGCTACACGTTGTGTTTAGGATATACTTTATTGATGTCAAAATTTGAAATTATTGTCACAGTAGAAACATGTACATGAAAAACAACCTGCCTCAGTAACATAAATACAAGACACCAAAACAAAAATAGCTCAGAAATATTAAAAAATATACTTGTTGATTAGTTTGGGCAGGTGCTTTATATACAGTCAGGTAAAAGTCCCATTGAAATGATCTCTTTCAACAAAGTGTGTGTCTGTAATGTGTCAGAGCACAAACTGTATCATGTAGCTACATGCTGGTTAGCGTGCTGTTGTTTACGCTCAGTATTAACTTCCTTGTTTTGCTCAATTGTGTGAAGACAATGCTTCTTCTTTGCAAAGTATGTGCAAGTACTAACTTCTCTCACAGATACATGCACCAATCCAGAACACGGGACCTTTCTCCTGCATTTACTCTATCGCTTCTCCCCAAATAATTGGCTCAGTGCTCAACAAATTTAGTAAAGCAACAGTCGCTCAGGCTGATGCTGAGCGGTTAATGGTTAATCTGCTAGTATGTACAGACTGTGTAATAAAAATGATGTTTTTAATCCTAAAACAAATTTTTACAAAGAAGCTGGAAATAATATTTGTTTAAGATGCCAAATTACACAATGTTTTATTGAGTCCCCTCAAATGGTCCACCAGCTCACATAGACAGAGCCCTGTATAATAAAGTGAGTAGAAACTGTAATATCTGAACAGTCTGCCTGGCTTTTCTGTGATGTTTGCTTTCATAAACCATCCTCCAGGCAGAAATTCACACCCATGTCCTACATTTCCCTCTTTAGAGCAGGCAAACAGACTCTTATTCACTTCGCTTGCCTAGTGGTCGGCCTAAGCCTCATATCACCACCGAACATCATGGGACCACAACCGAGATTACAGCCTACTGCAAAAATAAAAGATAAACAAAGGGCAGCTTGCAAGCTTCAATCGGCTCATAAATGGGATTCAAGACTGTCTAAGAGATCAAAACCTAAAATTGCAATCTAATGCAATGTAATGCTTTATTAAATATTTTGGGTTTTTTTTCCTGTAGGAGCAAGACCCAAATTCACCAAGAGAAACAGCATGGACAGTGTAGAACTGTGGAAATACTCTTCAGATAAGGTGATTCCTATTATTTGAACTGTATATAAGCCAATGAAGGAAAATGTGCCTACATTGTGATCCCCCCTCTAACAGCATGCTCTGTTAATGCAGAATGGTGAGAACCAAGATTTGGAAAGTATACCGAGGAGATCTAAAAGTCACCTGTCGCAGCCTAGCAAAAGAAAAGGCTGTTCTGACAGCCAGTCATCAGAGGAAAGGCTGTGGTTTGACTCGCCTGTGGACACTGATGACATCACTGTGCAAGTTCCTCCTCCAGTGCCAGTAAGTGGCCTCAATGTTGCCGTTACCTCACATCATGTCCTTATCCTGATCCTTATCCTTAGCCACGTCACTGCACTCGTAACCTGATGTTCAACATTCATTCTAAACAGTAGTTATTCCAGCTCCATTTCATGGAATACAACATGAAATTATTCATAAAGTATAGGTGTGCTCCTCTGTTTTTTGGACTTTTTTTCCTCCTTGTTTTTTACTGATAACAGCAAACAAAAAGCTTAAAATTTAATTTCAAGCCTCACAGTTTCAAGAAGCCTAAAATGTCAAGGGTTTTCCTGCTTATAAGTTTTCACCAGCACTCGAATAACAGTTTGTTTAAACTTGGGTGTCATTACTCATTAACTCCAGTAGACATTTTTGTTTATGGGTTGATTTGAAATAACAGGAAAATGTAGATATTTCTGTTACAGTATATCACAGAGACTCTGCGTTTACTGTACATTGACTGATTCTGCTGGTCTGTTCGAGAGAAAGTCAGAATGTAAAAGTCAGTGTTCACTTCACCTGCTTCATATTTCTAAGATACACCTGAGCCTCAGTACAGTCTCTTACATATTTTCGTAGAAAGCATAAGATGACTGTGAGATAGTGAATGTTTCACTTGACTTCCCTTTCTTATCCTTTCTGTTCATTTTGGCTTCTGCTTTAAAGAGATTAATATCCAATAACTCTGGTAAAAGATGTCTTCTGCAGTGTAAAAGTGACTTCTCTGTTAATAATATAAACTAGATTCCTAATGGATATGTTCCTCCCCCACAGCTGTTCTATCTGACTCACCACAGCACCTAATCATGGCTTGTTTCTGTGGCACTGCTAATTGTTGTTATTAGTAATCTGACACGAGAAAAAAAGAGTGGAAATTACAGGGCTTGAGGAATAATAGTTTATCACAGCGAAGTAGAAATAGCATCCAGAAGTAAATGCTGGTGATCTTGTGTCATACCTATTTTCAAATCTGGCATTAAGACTGTTTAAGACCATTTGTGTATCTGTGAGCTGCAGATGTTACGACTTTTCTTTGTTTTTGCTACAAGTTAATGGATGGCTTATTTTTGGTGAAGCCATAGTTGATAAAGTCCTCGGCTTTGGTTGCTAAGCATTTCGTGTTTCCTATTTTTTTTCATGCTACATCTGCAGCATGCAGTTTGACATTTGATTTTGTATCTAGGCAGATAAGCTAACTTTAGCTCTCGGAGTTGGTTGAAAAAGCTGCATCGTGTTTAGTTTTTAATATTACCAGACGACTCGTTGCCTCTGTCAACTGCGCCTGCTTGATAGGGTCGGGATTACCCAGAAAGTACTGGCCAACTTTTAATGACACTTGAATGGGCAAAAGAACAACCCATTAGATTTATTTTAAGGGGTCCTGGAAACCGTTTCACGAATTTAGCCTCACCAGTAGCTTGTGAACAGGCATGCCAAGCTCCGTGCTTGGAGCCTCGGGTTGTTAATGGGCCACTGAGGACTGACAAACTTTACTCCCTCCCTGTTAAGTAACCAGCAGACGATTTGCAATGACATATCAGTAGAAAAACTCCAGAGAAAGGGGCCCTAGGTAGGGGGTGAATGCAATGCACACTAGCAGTTTAGACTATGAGAGAGTGTTGGGTCTAATTGGGATTTCAGTGATGTTTAGTGTTACTCCTTTGTGGTTTAAGTACATGGTGTGTATGTTGATTGGTGTTACGCTTTGTTCATGAATAAATCATTATGATGTTTGATCTGAGTGCTCGCCTTGGGGGATGTCTGCACTGTCTGTGTCCTTCTAGATTTTAAAAATCAGAAACATGCAAAAAGTAGATAAATGCACTGACAGGCTTAGGCTCAGGCTGTGTGTACCAGGTTATGTAGAAGACACAGAGGCAAAGGCCTCCCTCTTCATAGTCTATAGACAGGGGAAGGGTAACCCTGAAAGAAACCTCTCCCATCAGGATTAAAAAGTTTCATCATAGAATAAAGTTAATCACTTCCTTCTAAGGGGACAAGTAGACCTAAACCATCAAGCAAAAGGCCCTCCAAAGCATATCAAAGCCACCAGATTCCCCGTACCTTGAGGGTCAGTGATTCAGGTCCTTCTTTAAATTTGTCACCTATCTATAATTTAGGAAGAACTTCCTTTAACTTTCGCTGTCCCAGTCTGACACTACTCCCAGTCTCTCTCTGCAAGCACACACATAACTTTACCTCTCCCACTCTCCTACTGTCTATTCTCTTCCTCTCTCACATCATCATGTGTTCCTTTCTCTCTTGTTCTTTCCATATGGCCTACTTGATTAGTTGGCCGATGCAGAGAAGCAAATGACAGCATCCACACAGAGACAGGACAGAAACTGCTTGAAGTCTCATTGGGTATGTCTTTATAGAGCCCTGTCATGTGAGTTTGTAAGAAATAAGTGATGATATTGGTGGTTTTTGCCATTTGAGGGTAGTTGACTTGCGCTGGAAACGGGTGCTTGAATGCAGTTCACTCATAACTGTACTCCTCCACCCATCTTTCTACCCCCTACCTCCCCCTCCTCCCCTTTGTCCATACCAGCCCTCCCTCTTAGCTGATAATGTGACCTTGATCAGAGAAGCACTATTCCCCCCCTCCCACACACACACACAGCTCTCCATAATGAGTTGTTTTCCCACAGTGAGTGAACAGGACAAAAATGGCCTGCTGTAGAGCTGCATAGAGAGAGTAAGATAGACACACAGAGAGAGAAAGAGAGGACGAGGAGGAGGCGGCAGTGGTTGGTAGAGATTTAAAAAAGTCTGGAAGAGGAGAATGCAAGGAAATTAGAGGTAGGTAGTTGTGCGGAGCAGCAGGAAAGCAGAGAGTGATGTAAAGGGGTGGGTGAAAGTAGGGGAGGTGGAGGTGTGAGCCAGACGTGTGGACAGCGCTACACAGAAAGAGAGCTCAGAAAGACATGAGGCAGAAGGGTAGATAGAGGACAAAGAAGTGCTGCTGGTAAGTTGTCTCACTTTTTGTTTTGTAACTTGGAAAAACGGCTTCCTGCAAAGGTTTAGCAGGGAGTCTTCACTTTCCTTTCACATTTGATACTGAAGCGTTCCTTTATTTGCAGTTTGTGTGTTTGTCTTACCTTCATGTAAAGATATTATACTGTTTTCACAGAGCAAATGCCACAGAGTTGGAAAAACACCTTTTTCTTTATGATCTACAGTAAAACTTTTCGTGTATGCTTAACAACAGTTTGACTTTTTCAATGCAGAAGTTGAAAAATGCGATTCTTAGAATAGAGACGCGTGAAATCTGGTGTCTGCTGACCTACTTCACATATTGCTGTAAGGCAAAGTGATTTGAGCTCTGTTCACTAGTTGGTGTTGAAGGTGTTCAAAACAGATTGTTTGTAACATATTCTGGAAGATTTTAGGTTTAAACTAAGAAGTGTATTATATTTGCTACGCGTGGGAGAGGAATGCAGCCAGAAAACTTTTATAAGGGAGAGCCCGTCACCTTGTGTTGATTTTTGTGCCATTGACCTAAGTTTCCATTAACCTGCTCTTGGCATTTCTGTGTCACAAATATAATGCAGCGGATGCTGTCGATTGTTCAGTGTTGAGATATGAAAACCCAAATAGTTTTTTAAAAGAATTGATGTCAGGCTTTAATTGATAAACTTAAATAGATTAAATGCAAAATTACTGTCCGGAAACAAGTTTTTCAGAATAATTCTGACAAATGTACAGTATTATATATCACATATTTTCTTAGCTCTAGAGGGTGTAGAGAGTTGATGCCACAGTGTAATAATTTATGCTGTTTTTACTATTATTGCACAAATGTTTATTTTGAAGTGCAGCGTACCACCTTTTTGCATGATTGTAGTTTAATATGTTGTGAAATATGCAGCTGAAAGTTGTTTCTCTTTTAATTCTAGCACTTTGGCTTTGTGATGCATGAAAGTGGCTTTGTTAGCAGTTTTCCATCTTCAGATGGGGTCTCTGGATCGGCATCTTAATTTTAATTTGAGGCGGTGTTAGCATCTCGTTTCATCTGCTGCCGTCCGGTCTGGCAGATTAGCTTTTGTTTCAGAGTTATGATATTGTAGCCCGAGTGCCACAATATTTAGCAGCATTGTTCAAACATAATTAATTCCACATTTGCTTTGCTAGCACGGGGTATTTGTTTCACACATAAATTATCCACTTCACTTGCAAACTTGTGTGTATTATCAAGACTCTGACTGTGTTTAATTACAAGAAAAAAAGCATCATTCAGCAGGATATGAGCGAGAGAACCTCTTGGTGTTATCTCAGGATAAACAACAGAAAGCTGTTGCTGAAGGACTGACTCCAGGGAAGTGAGTGTAACACAAAAATGGCATTCAGTCAGTGTGACTGACCCATTGACCAGATCTGATACACAAACTGATGTTTAATAGTTCAATAAATCTGTGGCAGCTGCTACATTTTTTAAGATTTCCATCTGATTTTAGTAGCTGCAGATGATACTCATTTTATGTGCTTGTAGCACATTCAGTATGTAGGTCAAGGTAGTCTCATCAGAAGTGCCATCCCTTGTGAGTTAATCAGATTATTTTTCACCTCCACGAGCTGGCTATCTTGAAAATCCTCATTATGCAACTCCTCATGGCATTGAGCTTAATTAAGTCACCTGCACATAATGGTTCTTTAATGTACGAGCAGTTCATCATAATCAAGTGCACTTGAAATACTTTAGTTGTCTCACTTTCAGGAAATATCTTTTCAGAAAGAGCAACAAAAAATAAGAAAATGAGAAAATTATTTGACAAGTAAGCAACGTGGACAAAAGCTACCAGATACCAAGAAGCTGGCCAGATTTCCTCATGAGCATTTGTATTGTTAGTAGAGAATATTCTGTTCCTTAAAGATGATCTCTTGTTAGTTGATGAAATGGTAAACGCATGACAGGAACTCAGCGGATAAGACAGACGTTCTTTGTGCTTAAAGTGAGAGACGTGTTGTTTTTGTTGCAGAAGCTGGGTCGTGACCCCTCTGATGAAGACTGCTTCTTTGACCTCCTCAGCAAATTCCAGAGCAGCCGCATGGATGACCAGCGCTGCCACCTCGATGAGCCACAGAATGGAGATAACAGAGAAGGCGCCGCGTCCTCCATGTCATCCCTGAGTGAGATGATAGGTTTGTTGACAACAGCATATGCCTTTTATGTCTTTCGTGTCCTGTGTTAGGATTAACTGCTTTCTTAATGGCAACGCTGTTCCTGTTGAAAGCTAATCCCTTCAGAAGCTTGGGGCCTACCAGATCATTTGCACTCACTGGGATATCTCCGCCCCCATTTTCCTTTAGATCCTGCAATTACCACTTCCCCCCAGACAGAGGAGCTGTTTGATTTGATTGCCAGCTCTCAGAGTCGACGTCTTGATGACCAACGAGTTAATGTTGGTAACCTCCCAGGCCTGAGGATTACTCATAACAACCTGGGCCACCTGGTGGGAGAGGGCGATCATCAAGAGCCCAGCGATGACTTCTTCAACATGCTTATCAAGTGCCAGGTAATGACATATTAGCACACACAGAATCTTGAAACGTGGTTGTTGTATTGATTATGTAAGGTTAGCACATGTAAATCCTATATTAAATAATCTGTATTCGCTCTTTCTGATTCTAGTCATCTAGGATTGACGATCAGCGGTGCTCCCCACCAGAAGCAGGCCCCCATGCCCCTACGGTGCCTGATGAAGACTTCTTCAGTCTGATCCAGAGGGTGCAGGCCAAGCGTATGGACGAGCAGCGCGTCCAGCTGCCCACAGATGACCAGGACAGTCCTCCGTCCCCGAGTCCCGAGCCAGCCAGCGGATTTTCCAGCTAGGATTTGGTGAATAAAGCTTCATGTCAAAGAAAATGGAAGCAGGAAAAAAGGAAAGGATGAGCCAACATTTAAGGACAGTACTAAAGGGTGAACTAACAAGCTGTTTAATAACAAGACAAATTCAATGTGCAATAGATGTTGCCCTGTTAAATGTTGCTCGGTGTATTATGTTAAATGTATGTAAATATAATGGCAAACAGGCAGAATTTAACCTCGGTGGTGCAGAGAAGAGGAAAATCTAAGTGTGGGGGTGACATGAATACAAGCATTAAATATATATTCAATCTAATGCCTTAATCAGCATAAAAAAAAAAAATCAGACTCAAGATTGTATTCACGTGTGTCAGATGTGTTTCTTTTAGAAGCACATTGTATAACATGGAGATTTAATATAGATAGTTACAGTGGAAGTGACAAAGATGTATTTATAGAAACAGTGTTGACGTTAGAGAAAATGTAGATTTGCACAAAGATCGTAAAAACATACCTGATAACGCAAAATTTGAGACAGATATATCTGAAGTGATCAATGCTGCTTTTATCATTCAATTTTCGTGGTCCCCACTGCTC
>VOQK01032904.1:11318-28927 GCA_015052645.1 Benitochromis conjunctus
GATATTCTCCCCCCCCCCCCCCCCCAGTGTTAGAAAAATCCACACAGAGTGATAATATTTGGTTAAATTAAAACACTGACGTCAATCTGGTTTCACACAAAAACTTCATTTATGTGAATTTATGCATTTAAAAAGTGCATCTCGACACGTGCTATGCTAATGTTACTGAGCAAAAAAACAAAACCTGTAATGTTTTACAGACTCAAAAGTACGATGGTGTGATATTTAATCTCGAGTTTATGTTTCTGCTTGGCTTTTAAAGTGGTGCTATCTGCTGCCCTTCGTGTTCAAAAACTTCTGATAATGGACTACTGCTACTTACTGCCTTTATTGTTACTTAAAATAGACTTAGAAGCAAAAAAATAAAATAAAAAATGAGACACATGCGTCATATTTTGGTAATTCTAACACAATGAGCAACGCTAACTCTGTGTTGCTACTGTATGTTGCCTCTCGGTGGCCAAAATTTAGTATTACCTCTGTGAAATGAAGAGTGCAGTCTGTCGGGGAAAACAGGCTTCCCCTCTTCTGAAATATTTTATGGTTTATATTATAATTACATTCTGTTCTGCACTAATTCTGCAAATTAGTGCAGAACAAAGTTATATAACTTCTGCAAAGTTATGCTAACCTGTACCCTAATTGTTGCCATGATAAACTGTTTGGTAAACTTTAAATTGCACCATTAAATCCAGGTGCACTTTCCTGTTTCTTACAAACTGTGGAAACAAAAAATATTTTTTTCTTTTTCTTTTCTTTTTTTTGGCCAAAGTCTTGAAAATATTTTATTGTACAAAGTGACTGCATCATGGCACCGAAGATATTTGACCTTACCCAGTGGCTTGCTTTATTTTTTAATTTTTCAATTAAAAATAGTACCTCAAAGCTTATATGAACCTTCAATATACTGAATTGTGAATCGGGATGGATCGTGTACCATAGTGCTTTATGTTTGGTCCATCTCTCTTTGGTAAACAACACATTGGGAGCTACGGTTAAAAAAATTCTCTTCATGTTTTTTGTGAATTAACATTTTTTAGACATTACACGGTACGCTTTGATTTGTCTTTGCCATAATTTGTATATATAAAGATATTTTGTATTTATGTTCCTTTTAAGGGCATGAATATGTCCCCTCATGCTTTTAATAAAATGTTTGAGATGTTTAGTTTTGGACTTGTGTTTTTTAAAACGCTTGCATGTGTTATTTCCTCTTTGCTTACATGTACACCTCTGTGCTGTATGAACCTCGCGGTCATTTGGATTGGATTTCTCAAGCTATAATCTTTTGTGGAACACTTCACAAAAGGTTAATCAGACTCTGTTGGCCAACTCAAACATGGTTGCAGAACTAAGACTGAGTAGGAATGTGAAGAATTAAATATAACAAACATGAAGTTTCTTATTTGCATTCACACCACTCCCTGCATCACAGCTGTATTACTCTGCATACTGTAATTACAAAGCACTGCTATTACGTAATAATGATATATTTTCTCAATATTAGGTTAAAAGACACCATTACAATGCATCTATCTGTTTTATTTCGTGGTTACATATCACTTTATCAAACTTCCTCAAACACTGAGCATGTTTGCATGTCACATGTCCTCCTCTTCCCATCAGATATCACCAAAACTTGCAAAGACACACTGACCACAAGATTTTAAGTTAATTAAGAGGGTGTACTGATGTGCACCTGCAAACCACTCCGCTATCCCCTCCTCTCCCCACTTCCTCCTGTCCATCATCCCTTCTTTCCTCCCTCCTACCCAGAATGCAATGCAGACTTGAGCAGGCTCAGTCGAGCTATAAAAAGGCATAGAAGAGGGGAGGGAGGGCTGCCGTGCAGCAGGAACTGTGCAGTCACACGCACACAGGGATCCAGGGACAGCAGCCCCTTGCGCTGAGATCTAAAGCCACAACGTGCGAGAGAGGTCAGTACAGAGGACAAAGGCTCTATAGAGGAAGAACAGGCAGGAAACGCCTCTGAACAGGGCTGAGTTAGTCAGAGAGGGAGACAAATAGAGGAATATCGGAGAGACGAAGTGGGCAGGGCTGTTTGACGGGATGGAGAGTGGGAATTACAGAGGCAGAGGTTCTTATGGTAACTGTCATGGGACCGTTTAGTCACACTTTAAAATGGTTGACGTTTCTTTCTTCTTTATGTGCCAAAGGAGCCAATCATGGATTTCTTTGCAGTGTAAAGGCATGCAGGGCTCGTCTGTCATTCACAGTGATGTTACTTAAGGGGTTACATCATAATTATCCCCCAAACTATAATTAGTACTGAATATATTTGCTTGTTTTGCTTTGACTTTTCCTTCCCTGGTTTCCTTCCACTTTAATGCCGTGTCAACATTCTCCTAACCCTGCAACCATTTAAAAGGGCATTTTCATGCGATCCAGCGTAGCCATTAAAGTCCACCGCAAAGCTTTTAGAGCCCGCGAGGGTCATTAACAGCTGATGAGGTCTGAGTGCTATCGATTCCTGTCTTTACGTGCAATCTGGAGCACAGACACATTAATAACACCCACAGCAAACAATTGAATGTCTCATGCTCCATCCTTTCACAAACAACACGGAATATCTCCCACCGCACTGACGTCAAAGGGTCCCCTGATTTCCCTTAAAGGGACAGCGTACTCAATTAAAACCGCAGAGCACCCTGGTAACCAAACGATTTACAGGGAGAATGCACTATTAGATCATGGATTTCTGTGTTTTGCTTTCAGGGGCGGTCAGTAGGAGCTTTATCTCCATGGGCTTTTTTGGAATGCTTGACAGATATGCCTTAACAGCTGCACATCGGCTTGAGTCTTTTTTTAGCAGGGCCGCATGTTAAAAACGGTAATTAGACATGAGGGTGGTGCAGGCAAGATTGACTGTCCCATCTTCCTTAGGGTGGATGTAATGGTGATTGTAGGATCTCTGCATTTCATTTTGCAGATAGAATAAAAAAATCCAAAACTGAATATATGAATAGATCATCACTAATATAGCAGGTTCTCTAAATAATTTCAGCATTTAATTGCAATGAATTGAATTTTCATATTGCAAGATTATATAAGGGACAATGTGGACACTATGTCTCTTTTAAGCCTCTCCTGAGGAAATGTAATGAAACTACCATGCACCACTTGCAGCAATTGCAGTGTTAAATGCCATGCTCACACCTCGGAGTTGTGCAATCTTAAGAGTTAGAACACATACGACATGTCAGGACACAGAAAGTGGCACCATAATAGGCCAAACCGAGACTCCCAAAACAGGCTCTGTGCTGACTCAGATGTCAGCCTCCGAGTGACATTTACTCAGACCACAGGGTTAATGGCTGCCGACATAAAACTGGACACCTGAGAAGCAACGTCAGGCAGAACTGAGGTGTAGTGCAAGTGAGAATCAGAGAACAAGCTGGAAGCATTTGCAGCTTTGGTGTATGCTCTGTTAAAATAAACTTTTTATGCAAACCAAGAACCACACACTAGGTTTAGGAATGTACAAGTTTCCTTCAGATTAAGTATACTTTAATGTATATCTCACTTTTTCTGTCCGGCAGTTTAGCCATCATAAAATGACCCGTATCACACTGTTCTGCAAGCGTATTTTTCACCCTGGCACTATGCAAACTGTGCTATTTGAATAGCAAGGGCGAGATAAAATGCAAACTGCTGCAATGTCACCGGGTCAGTTTTGTTTAATGTTACTCCTCAAGTTGTGGTTCTTTTAAAGTGGTGCTAATACAACTTTGCCACAGAAAAATAGTTCTTGGAGATCCTCGAGGAATATTTAACTCCTATTAAATATTAAAATCCTAAAATACTATTTTTTTTAGTTGTTCATGCAAGTACACGTTCCACGATTACACTCAAAATGTCCAACACTGTACCTATGAAGATACCATATAATGTCACCTTATAATGTTTTTTTTTCTGGTGTACAGTGTGTCCTTTCCTTTTTAGTGGCTATGCCAAAATACTTGGAGGCACTAAGTAACATGAGAAGTACTCCCTTGCCTCTCGGCACACATCTAATTTCACATACCAGCAGCTTCTTAGGTTACATTAAGACTATAGCTAGCCAATGTGTTTCATGTGCGTAATATAGTAACAAGCACAATAGCCAAAAAAGTGCTGTATGCATGACTCCAGAGACACACAAGTAGCGCAAAAGGTGACATTCTGACCCTGATCTCACCTCAGTGCACAGCAGCTGTGTGAGAGAAATCCATTTAATTTAGGAAGCATGACAACTTGACAGAGTGTGGGCCCACACTTTTGACTCGCACTGCGTTAAAGTATTTTGTTTTTCAATTGTATGTTCAGACGGACATGCAGCTACTTGAACGTGTCTATTTATGCCAGCAACCCAGCCTTCTTCCTCATTCTTCAGACTTCTGTCTTTGAGTCAGCTAAAACAGACGTGTAAACAGGAAACAAACTGGCTACTGTCTTCTTTAGATATGCCCAGCTCTATTAATACAACACTAAAAGGAATTTTATTAAGCCAAAGGCTTTGTTAATCAAAAATATTCTCATAAGAGCGTTTACACTATAGGAAAGAAAAGCAGGGTTGCCATTAACAGTATTAAGGCATGCTGTTGTGTCTGCTTAATCGTACTTAGTACACTGTACTGTCAATGAAACAACTGAAAAATGGCTTTTCCTACATTATACTATACAAAACATACACACAAACAAACTGTAGTGACTTCACCAGGAATAGTAATATTGCCACCTTTGCAATTTTAGATTGAGAAAATTAAAACAAAATGCAAAAACTATGTCAATTAGAGCAATTAGATTTTTTAGCACATAAAACTGTCCTGTATTGCTTAAAAATGAAAATGACCTTGTTATTTTGATTATAGCCTAAATCTGGCACAATAATTAGGGTGATCGTGCATACATGGATAATCCAAAGTTAACACTTGATAAACAATCAAATAATTAAAAAAAATGTTCCAAGATACCCCGAGATACTAGATTTATACATTAAAGGGCTGCCTATAAATCTATACCTTGCTTGACCTTGCTTGTTGTATGTATCGTCTGTGAATATGCAGTATATAATTACTTTTCTGTGTCCTTTTCTCTCTTTCAGTTGACCGAAAACCCTCAGACGTAACACAATGGCAGGTAATTAATACACCTGTTCAAGTGTTATTATAAATGCCTCGTTACTGACGATTAATGAGGTGGAACGTGTTCATTTGTGTGTTTATTATTAATCTAACGGAGTAAAGGAAAGCAGACAGACTGTTGCGTTTCCATGGACTCTACCGCCCTCTTTTGGACAGTTTTGAGAACACAGTAAAGGTTTTGTACATTTTAAAAACATTGCGCTCAGATTCATTGTCGTGATATTGCATTTAATGAAAAACCCAGACACGGTGACGGAATATGATTAAGAACAAATGGAAATGGCCTTATTGGTTAGATTTGCAATTCAGACTTTGTTATAAGTGCCTGGGAACACTTGGCAACAAAACAAGGGGTGACAACAGTTGCCATGCCAACACTATTTAAGCAATAGGACTAAGCTAGACATAAACAAGCCCAGTCTAAACAGCCTGTTGCAGCAGCTAAAAATGGATAATGTGTGTTCTTTTTCATCGTGTGCATGTCTTTCCTGCGCATCCGACTATCAAGATGGTTTGTTGCAAAAACGTTTTCCTTGTCATTTTAACTTTTGGTGTCAAGATAAGCTTCACGGTTCACGCATGTATGACTTTGTCTGTGCTTGCTCATTTCAGACAAGCTCAAAGATGCCAAGATCATCTTTGTTGTGGGTAAGTACACTGAGCCACTCTTAGCACTTTAGCAGCAGCACATTTAACTTCTGACTTTTATTGCCTTCATGCCACATGATTGTTTTTTTTTTTTAAATCTTCTTTTTAAAGGTGGGCCTGGCTCTGGAAAGGGCACCCAGTGTGAGAAGATAGTGGCAAAGTACGGCTACACTCACCTGTCATCTGGGGATCTGCTTCGTGCTGAGGTGGCTTCTGGCTCTGAGAGGGGCAAGCAGCTCCAGGCCATCATGCAGAAGGGAGAGCTTGTACCTTTGGTAAGAGAGGGGACTATAACTGAAATAATTGCGAGTATGCATAATTTTAAAGAAAAGAAAAGGTTTCATGTTTTCTTTGTCCAATACTAAATGAAAAGATAAAGCGTCAGCTCTTCTAATGCAGCTTTTTTATAAGTGCCATATCATAGTGAAGACTGATAATAATGTTTTGGGGCTACCTGCAGGACACAGTCTTAGACATGATTAAGGAAGCCATGATTGCCAAGGCCGATGTCTCCAAGGGTTTCCTTATTGATGGCTATCCCCGTGAGGTGAAGCAGGGGGAGGAGTTTGAGAAGAAGGTATGGGCTTAATTCATCTTTGCAGCAATGATTTTCTTTTTTTAAAAAAAAGGAAGCTTAAATGAACAAACTGTCTTTGATCCAAGATCGGCAAACCCTGCTTGCTGCTGTACGTCGACGCAAAATCCGAGACTATGGTCAAGAGGCTTTTGAAACGCGGTGAGACCAGCGGCCGCTCTGATGACAACGAGGAGACCATCAAGAAGCGCCTGGACCTGTATTACAAAGCAACCGAGCCAGTGATTGCCTTTTATGAGAGCCGTGGTATTGTCAGGAAGGTGCGTACGACGTCTGTGACAATGGAAAAACAACATTTGAATCTCATGTGAAACGTTAACATATATTCTAACGCATCCATTATAATCTTATTTTGCCTAGGTTGACTCAGAGCTGCCAGTGGACGATGTCTTCGTCCAAGTCTCCAAGGCTATTGATGTGCTGTAGTAAAGCAGCATAACTAGATGGGCCTGTGTCTGATTGTTATTTTGTTTTCAAGTTTCTCAATGTGAGTTTCATGAGGACTTCAATAAAACAAACAAAAAAACACCCCAAAAAGCAAAAACAAAACAGAAAAAACACACGTTCAACTCATTTGGCCATGAAAGCTCAAAGATGTCTTAACTTTAATCCTAATCCAGCAATAAGAACCTAAAGTTTTAAAGTCACACAGAAATGATTCTGTGTGAAGCAACTTAAAAAAAAAAATCTCTATATGTACAACGTATAAGTCTGGTTTCCATTCTGTACTTAACATTTACAGATATGGATGCAGGCCTGTCTACAACTCTGAGGTGCTGTGTACAAGAAATGTTAACCACCTTCTAACCTTTAAGGCCTACACTTGGTCAAACACGCACTTTACACTCTCCTTTTTCTCCCTCTTAAGTGCTGCCGCATTAGAACCAAGCGTTAATGACTTCTTTATACATTGTGCCATTAAATAACTGCAGAGATCACCCACTGTGGACAAACTGGTGGGACTCCGTTTTCATGTACGTTGATGGAGCATTTAAATTACGGTTGCTGACGGCTTTTAACTTCACACATTCATTTCTATTAATCTATTTACAGCTACATTTAAAGCACAAAAATGTTCAATTTCTTTTCTATTTTTTCATTAAGATATACACATGTTACATGTATTTCTATAATGTGGAATATGTAAAAATGAAAGATTAAAATAGCCTATAATAAAAAACAATTTGATTTATCACTGGTGATCATGTTACCATTGCCATGCAGTCTGTAGTAATACACAAAGAAAAACATACTGTGTTCTTTACAGTACGTAAAACAATACACAAACTCATATTGTGAGGAATCCTGGACAACAACAAGCACGCTTAACTTTGACGATGTGTACGAGTTCAAAAGGGGAAACGGTGGTGTTGCTGAAGCTTGTAGACACAACAGGATGCAGAACGCTGCGAGCCAGTCCTCTCCTGAAGTTTTCCTTTAAGACCTTGGTGACCACCTGGTCTTCACTTGCCTCTCATCTTCCTCTCTCTCTCGCACACACAAACACACATTTCCAGCTGGCCAAGCAAACACTGCAGCAGGTATCCGGACTACTCTCAGAGGAGGGCTCTGATCGTGACGGTGCGCTGCAGGGACAAGGAAGAGGAAAACGACCTCTGAAAGGTGCACAGGATGTGTCCATCGGAAAGTCAATCAGGAGAAGGCGTCTGTAAGCGCTTTCATGAAGCCATTGAGGATGCTGCTTGAATGCTAGGAATGCTGGCCTTACTTAATAAAGGTAGAAAACAAAGGGAATGATCAGAGGTCGCAGTGGAATTTAGCACGTACAGCAGAGAAAGAAAGACAGAGGCGCATGTCTCTGAATGGGGGAGAGAGGTGAGTGGGAGAGGGGGGGTGATTGCAACCCTAAGTGTGTGCGCATGTCTCCTTACCTACAGCACTGCAAGTCTGGGATCTCCACCCAAGTTAACCTATTGTGATTTACTAAAAACAAATATACAACACAGAACAAATGTTTTGAAACACCCTTTATTTCTTGATCTGTTACTAGGAGCTGTGATTTACTGAAACATAAAAGTACATCTAGAAATGCCGTATATACGGCAAAAACAGAGTTTGTTCAATTCCACCAAACTTGAAAGTCAATGTTTGGTGTGACCTCCTTTTATTTTATCAGTCTGAACTCTCTCAGACAAACTTCTAGTTTATTTAAGTTCTCCAGGCTTGAAGGACATTCACAGCTCGTCTTTGGATGTTGACTTCCTTTTGTTGATCCCGCACTGCTTCAGTAATGTTAAAGTATGCAAATTTTTAAACTAATAGGATCTTGTTGCGCTTCAAAAATTATACATCGGGCTCATTGAAAGCAAAAATATAACAAAATAAAGATTGGCTCAAGACTTTTTTACACAACACCGTGTGATGTTGTTTAAGAATCAATGTATAAAAGAAGAGACCTTACTACAGTCACATATACTGACTTTTGAAATTATAACAAGAATATATAACAACTGCTCATAACAAGCTGGAAGCTCTCTTGCCTCCTCAAACACATGGCGTCCATGACTTTGATTGGTTGGACCAAGAGACAGTTCTTCACTTTGCCTGAGTCCATCTTGCCTGAGTCCATTCACAGAAAGTGGCGGCATTTCAGTATGTTGTTTATATGTTTTTTTTTTCATTGCACAGAAAAGTTCTGAGTTGCATGTGCAGACGTACTGATGATGTATGTTCACTGTCAGTGATTTTTAGTGTTGCGATGTGTGATTTCTTTTTCTGGTGTTGCCCCTTGCAGATATAGACTGCTTTAGATTCTCTGGATTATTTAATGATATGTGTTATCCACAGTATGACGATACATCACCTACTCTGCAGTAGGAATAGAGAATAACCCCCAGATTCTTTGCAGTTTTGTTTGTTGAAAAGCACCGTTTTGTGTTTGTGTTTGCCCACATAGTCTGTCACTGAGTGGTAAACTCTTTCTGTAATTATGAGTGAAAAACATGTTTTCCAGTCTTTTGTTGCGTGTATTCCAGCTTTATCAAAGCGGCATAGGGAGTGTTGTTAACATAAAATTCAAGGTAACACAAAAAAGATGATATATTTGTGAGTTTGATCGGTAGAAGTTTAATTGATTTAGTCTTATTTTGGCTTCCTTTGAGGGGTCACCTAAAGTTTCACTAACTTTCCTCCTTCTGTCCTCCTCTCTTCCTTTTATCTCATTCTTTAGCTCCTTAAATTACTCCATCCACCTTCTCATCACGCTCTCTTCACACATCAGTACATTTGCGTCTCTGTCCTTAATTGCCCTAACTTGCTGCACATCCTTTCCAGCACGCACTCTCTGCCTAGCCAATTGATGCAAGTCCTATAAGCCTTTGCTACCTCTCTCTTTGACATACAACTAGACTTTAAGTACTCCTTCCTACTTCTTCCACTTTTTCTTTGCCAGCCTCTTCCTTCAAATATGTGCCTGTACTCCCTCTTTCGACCACCATGTGTCATTGCCTTCTTTCTTCTGTCCAGACGATACACCAAATACCTTCTTTGTAGTTTCCATTACTACTTCACTCCTTCCTGAACTCAACAACATTTTTCCTCCCTCACCTTCCATCACTTGGAAGTCTAATTTACTACTAAGTCAAAATGATTTGTACAGCTTTACACTCTTTTTTCATTAATAGATTTTATGCAATGTTCCAAGTCTAACACCTGCCTAATGAACAACGAAGCAGGGAAGATCTGAGCATTCAACACGAGTGCTTATTTCTTCATAGCCTCAGTATGTAGGACTTGATATTTTCTTCAGCGCCCCCCTGAGGAGGTTTTTTAAACAGTCAGTGATTTATTTGTTTTAAAAACTGGTTAATAGGCAAATTTCAAATGTGCAAATGAAACATTCCATGTGTAAGATTTCAGCCAAGGCAGATAAGATGATCTGAAAAAAATGTGTACATGATGCATAACTGCGTTCACTTATTTGCACAGCAGAGTCCAACGTCAGCTGGAAATTCTAAGCAAAAGCTTGTTGGGCTTTGTTTATCCCAGACATCAGGTATCTCATGGGAGTCATTCCAGCTACCGGTCCAGTAAGTTTTGTATACAGAGTTTTGGTTTTTTTTTGTTTTGGGGGTGTTTTTGGTGGGGGTGGGGGGGTCAACTTGCTAAGAAAATAACCTGCTTTCAGACTGTCAGAGACAGTTACGCAGAGCTTTAAGGCTAAAAATAACCAAGGCCTCTCATTTAACTCAAAGATAAACGCACTCTAACAAAAGCCTTGGATTACATTTTAAAGGTGAGATATGATTTTGCAAATGGGACTTTTCTATAATGAGGGTCTTGGCAATTAAACACCATAGGGGATTGTGGGTGTAGGTTAAATTGCTTTGTAAAACGGACAGACTTCTATTCATCTGGTATCAGTCTGTGAAATTACCAGTGGAAGGCCATGTGTCAGATCCCCCCTCGGAGTACGATAAGGAAATAAGAAAGCTGGCTCATAGTCCTCATTCTCCTTCCACTTTGCTGTGGACTGCATAGCACGGGCTGGCTGGCACCACCACAGAGACCCAGTGGCACCGTGCGGGAACCAACGTCAACTTGTGATGAAAGACGACGGCCGATTGTTTCCTGTTATTGAAAAAGGACGCATGGGTGGGGGTGGAGAGTTGGGGGCTGGCTCCAATAAAAAAGGAATGCCATTGAAGCAGAGGCTACTGTCCTTTGGCTAGCTTCAGATGTAATTAAATATCTTAAGCAAATGCAAAGTGTGACATACTCCTCGGTACAAGAGCATTGCAGGTGTTTGAGCATCAATGGACACATGTAGCAGGCAATTGTCTCTGTTTAGTGTCACAGCCCATGTGTACTTCTTTGTTCATGCCACCTGAAGGAATGAGGTCATTTTTACAGAGTCCATACACAGAATACTAACCAGACTTAGAGACATGTGCTGCCTTCATTAAACATGTCCACTAAACTGTGTACGCGAAGGGTGACTTAGGCAGTTAAGTATTTCTTTTACATTCCTATATTGCACATGTAAATCATTAGTCAGAGAGAAAATGAAAGAAAGCCACAGAACTGCAGAGTTGCTGTTTGTGCAAGTTTGTTTGCTACAGGACTTTTGTGATTACTGTGAACGCTTTTGTTGCATTGTTGATTTGATACGATGATGACTCCTCCGAGTCTGTTCAGTGCAAGAAGGATGTTGTGTCTACTCCTTAGAACTCTCACTCTTTCTTTGTGAGGCTGATGTAGTCAAACACAAACGCAGTTCAAAGAAAAATTTACCCTTTTTTTCTCCCAGTTTTGGTTTTTAAAGTAAGCAGCTTGTAAAAATGTCACACTATTTTTTTAAATGAAAAAGTATGTTTTATAAGGCATTCTTACAAATAAATAAAAATGACAAAATATTTTTTGAAATGTTAAATGAGTAATTGATTAATGCATGTACAATACAAAAGTGCAAAAATAAACAAAACAAAAATGTACATTGTTTAAATGTTTCCTTGAGTTTTTGAGCTGTATGTTTTAGTCTCAATTCTGCATTTCTCAGTCTTCATATTTGCAGTTTATGAATGTAAGGAATACATTTTTAATGATGTCTGATATCCACTTTGATGGTATTGAAAAGTCAGAAATGAAAAAAAAAAAAAAAACGGCGCAAAATGTGGTGTGGGAACAAATTTAGTGAATAAATCATGACTTAAATGGGATTATGGGTATCACTTAGAAGAAGAAGAATCCCTTAATCATCCCACAGGGGGAAATTTCTTCTCTGCATTTGACCCATTCACTCAGTGAAGCAGTGGGCGGCCGTCAATACGGCGCCCGGGGAGCAGTGTAGAGACGGTACCTTGCTCAGGGGTACCTGAGGGGAAGCGGTTCAGTGGATTCGAACCCCCGACCATGAGGCGAGCACTCTACCTACTGACCTATCTCCTCCTCTTAAGTCTCTGCTTTGCTGAAGAGACCAGAGGGAAGCTGGTGTGGCCCAGTGATGAACTTCAAATTGATACATAAATACCATTTTTCTGTTAAATTGTGAATATGGCTTCTCTCCTTTTGAAAATGTTTTGGTCGTTTACTTCTGTCTCCTTGTGCCATCCTCCCCTGTAGTACTTCACTGGCACTTCACTTGTGAATTTGCTCCTAACTGTTAGATATAAACAGCACTCAACTGACAGCAGATTAGATTTTTTCCTCTCATTGGTGAAAATATATTCTGCCTTTTAACTGAAACTTGACAACTGTCTTGTTGTGGCTGCTAGCAGTTGACACTGACCTTGCTTACTATGCAGCTGTCACACTTACTGTTTCACTTCTTGGATCCTAGTCCAAAACAATCCCGTCTTAATACACTTTAAATAATCTATAGTGTCCATGTGCTACTTTGCACCATCACCACCACAAACAGGACTCACAAAATGCACGTCCTTTGTGCGTTATGGTAATTTTGGGCATTTACTGCATTGTGGGGGTTATTAGTAGAAAATGGTGTACATAGGAAAAGCACCTGCAGTGACACATGGTAAATAATTTTAACTAAAATGGACCTGCTAATATCTTTAAATTATGCATCGGTTTCCTAAGTATCGACCATTAAACACAGCACTGACCTTTACCTGATAATAGGTGTGTAATTTCCATAATAGCATTGTAATGACACCAATTATGCTTCCCTGAGGCATACAAAAACTCACTTCCATATTACACAATTCTGTGTTGGTCTGGGGACAATACTGTATGTGAATAGGTGTGTGACCGGAAACAGAAAAGAACGTACATAACTCAAAACGAGCAACAATTTATTTGTTCTAAAGGTGTGGCGTCAGCTCTGGGCAGCTTGGATGTTGTACGTATGTGCATGAGATGAGCAGACATTCGAACCTTCTCATCCCACTGAAAGATGGGAACCGACCAAATGTGACAATAATTGTTGAAACGCCTTCTTGTTGATATATATTTGGTAACACTTGTGCTCTGTTGTGTGGCAGATGTGTCATTTGGTGTTTTCCAAACACATTCGAACAAGTGTGGAACTGAAACTGGGATATCTAGAGGAATACCGCTCTCTGGGAATACCGCTTTAATCTGATTCAGCACTGACTGCAGACACTAGTGTTTTGCTTAAGTCACAGCTCAGTAAATTTGCTTGCTGCAGCAGTTTTGTAATTACGGTAAATGCTTTTGTTGTGTTGGTTTTCATGACACCTCTGAGCCTGATCAATCTTGCTTTTCATCACAACAAACCTAATATATTAAGAAAAGTTCTAACAACCCACTGGTGACCAGAATGAGTGGATACTTCTAATATACACTCACCGGACACTCCATTAGGTACAGTTTGCTAATATTGGGCTGGGCCCACTTTTACATTAAGAACGGTCTTAATTCTCTGTGCTAATGATTCTGCAAGGTGTTGGAAACATTACTCTGACATTTTGCTTTATATTTACATGACAGCATTGCAGAGTTGCTGCAGATTTAATGGCTGCACGTCCATAAGGTGACTCTCCCACAGTAATCCAAAAATGTTCTGTCGCTGTAGTCCGTCTGCTTGAAGTTTAAAGTGTTGTGTTGAATAAGAGACGATCTTCTACATACTTTGGTTGCAGTAAGTGGTTATTTAAGGTGTTATTGTCTTCCTATCAGCTTGAAGCAGTCTAGTCTCTCTCCTGTGACCTCTGGCAACAGCAAAGCATTTTTGTCCTGACAAATAGATATTTTCTCTTCATCAGGCAATTCTCTGTAAAGCTGAGATGGCTGTACATCTAAAGTTCTCAGACCGCCCATATTGCCATATTCAAAGTCTCTTAAATCCTTTTTCTTCCCCATTCTGACTCTCACTTTGAACTCCAGCGGGTAGACTGGACCACACTGGGCACACTTAACTGGGCTGGGTTGCTGCCATGTATTTAGTTGACTAGATATTTGCGTTAACTAGCAGTTGAACAAACAAAGTGGCTGGTGAGTTAGATGATCAGTGTTTGTGCCAGATAAAACAGCTAAGGCTCATGAAGCTGATTCCAGAAGGTTCATATCCTTTGCGATAAAACTCTGGTTTATATTATTCCTCCTCCTCCTCAAAGTCCAAGCCCACTTTGGAAAGTACAGCTACTATGTGTCATAGGAGTGTTTTTTCTTTCAACATCATGATCATCATTCGTCAACACATGTATAAGGCATGTTTTCCTTTCTTATCCAAGCATGCCCTGTACTAGATAACTTCAGTTGGTTTAAATAGCTATAAAGTCTTATTAGTCAAAAACTCCACGGAATGACAATAGCATGACGGAGGGAGCGCTTATTAGATTGAAAGAAAAAAGAAAAAAAAGAGGCATACCGGTGGGAGGGGTGCTGAAGTAAATTCGCACCGCCCAGACGGCACAAAAAAGTTTGGAAAGTCCTGGCATCGTTACATTGCTCAAAGCACCACATCCCCGCCCGTGGATTATAAACCTACTTTATTCGAGATAGACACCAACGTAAAAAGTAAGTTTTGCTGTTCATAACTTTCTCTACCTCATCCTTGTAACCCTCAGTGATCTGTGGTCCATTTCCTGAAAGCCTGTTGGGGGGAAATGTTTGTGTCTAGATTCTAAGCACTCCGGCTTCATGTCTGTTTAAAAACGATTTAATGCGCATGATTTGGTCAAGTAACGCTGTAAAGATGCCAAATGTTAGACAAAACACGGAATTATGGGTGGCAGAAAGACGCGTGTGTGTGTTAAAGGCAAAAATACTTTCTGTATTAACGCAGTGCTTGATAAAATCCGCGTTTATTAGTTTACTAATATGCATATCTGTGGATTTCAAAAAGCACGTTAGTCCATGGTTAAAGCCATTTTCTCTCTTACGCCAAGATGTTGCGGGAAATAACGAATTAATGAGACATTTTGTTTTCCATTTGGATCTCCATAAACAGTTTACACAGGCTCTTCCTTTTACTCTATATGAATCATATAACAGGATCAGTCTCCCTCTTATCTGATGCTGGCATTGTGGTATTATTTAAAGAAAACGGTGCCGTGGTGCTTCCTGAAACCGTCGGCCAGAAGCATAGTGACCACCAGATAACCTCTAGGTTCAGACCCTCATTGTGTGCCAGGAAGACGGGCAGAAACATGATGGGATTGTCTCATAAGGAAATTCCAGTCGTCCTATGAGGGAGAAATGTAAGCAGCTGTCTCCAGCAATAATATCATTACAATATTCATGTTAATAATAAATAATTATCACCATATTTATGGTTGCTCAGGAGCAGAGACCAAACTCATGTCATAAGCTGTCTATTACACACATGTGGACTCTTGGTTTGACATCGCACGCTGACTCTGAGAGGGACATGCTGGAAACTGGCAGTTAGTCAGAGCCTTATCAGCCATCACGTCTCCTCCTCTCCTCACCATTTCCCCGGCTTCTTACTTTCTGACCTTTCCACCTTTTTAAGACTGGAATTGTTCTGCTCTTCCGCTGTCACAGTCTTTTGCTGCTCTGCCACCAGACAAGCACGCTTCAACCTCCGCCCGAGTGTCTTCACACCCCAGAGACTGAGATTCAGCTTTCTCCCAACACCTTAAACTTCAGCAGCAGAGATGGAGGATTGCGTGACACGGTTTGCCCTTCTTCTGTGCATCATCGCTACTACAGCCTTTGGTAAGTCTGCCTGCTGATATTGGGCATTTTAGCAGTTCAGATCTGAAGTTAGGTCTGTGTTTCCGTTCTTTCTTTTTCTTGTTTTCTTTCTTTCTGCAGCTTGATTTTATTAAATTGGAAAAAAGGAAAACAGTATCATCCTACTCAACAGACACTAGCTTTAGAAGATGTGAAACCTCCAGGGACTGTTTCTGGCCTAAAGTTCAAGTGCAGATATTGATCGTCTCCTGTCTCGTGCTCTGACAATCTATTTTTTAGATGGAAATCGGTCTGAACACGAAAAATATACATGCAAAAAACCCCCCAAAAAGCTATAAGTCTTTTCAATGATGGTTGAATTTTACAAATCAAATGAAGGATTATACTGGTAACAAGAGAATAAGTGTTGTTCCAAGTCAGCCAAAACATGTGTTTGTCTAGGTTTTCTTTTTTTATAGTACTAAAAAATATTTTCTTTAAAGATTGTCCAGATCCAGGTAACAAGACGGCATGTGGATGCTAGATAGATTTTATGTGATCTTCCTCCGTTGTCCGCTCTGCCATTCCCAGCCTTGGCTGCATGTGGCTGCTCATATCGAATTCAAACCTGTAATCCCTGCGAGGTGGCAAAAGGATCAGAAACCCTCCCCATCTCCATAGGCCGTAATCCAGCCTCGCTCTCTTACCTCCAGTGATGCTTCAGGGTGTTTGCGTCACACTTCCCCTGCAGCAGCGTGCCTTTTGGGGTGGTCACAGTTTAGGTGTTTTTTTGTTTTTTTTTAATATGAAAATGTTTCACTTTTTAAAAAAATGATCAATCTTTTATTATTAGCTTTAGGGAAACCTTTTATCCCAATCTGGTTCTTCTGAATTGTCAAGTGTTAAAAGCTACCAGCCTCAATTTAATAGCTGACTGTAAATGTAAAACACACATTTCCTCACTCTAAATGTCATAAAAGAACGCACAACACGCCGTGCTGTTATTTAATACACATTTAAAATTAACTGTCAGTTAAATGAGCTCAGGTGCTTTCATTTTTCAGTGCCATATACTTAAATATGTAAAAAAAAAACAAACCCC
The DNA here is from genome assembly GCA_015052645.1 of Benitochromis conjunctus. Taxonomy (NCBI): domain Eukaryota; kingdom Metazoa; phylum Chordata; class Actinopteri; order Cichliformes; family Cichlidae; genus Benitochromis; species Benitochromis conjunctus. Next base: position 28,387 of record VOQK01032904.1, read on the forward strand.
AAACAAAACACACGAAAACCCAACAAAACACTTAAGTGCCAAATAACCTTTTCCACGCTCCAGCCCCATAAACATACAGCAGAAAAAATAAAGTGACATTTTCAGCTTGCTCTTTAAAAAAAGCAAAGTAGCCGAGGCATGCATACATCACTGTTAAAGTTATGCGCCAGAAAAAGAAGCCTATTCACTGAATTTGGCTTCAGTGCTGACCTGCTGTATGACAAATCACAATATTGCCACAAGTGCTAAACACCCTCTCAGCAGGGGTGCTGGTGGCAGAAATACAGAGGTATTTTTTGGCCAACTGGCAGACCTATGGAGAGCTGACCTTATGTAGCATCCGCTGCAGGGGATCAGTCTCGCTGTCTGCTGGTGTAGTCTGTGAGGAGCTGTTTTGCTCAGTCCTAATTGCCTCTGTGACACATAGTTCTGTATTTGCTATCATTTTTTTTTTTTTTCTTGAATGAGGCTCTGTGAATTTTCCTTTTTTTTCCCTCCTTTTTTTTTTTTTTTTTTTTTTTTCTTTTTCTTTTTTATAATA
>VOQK01032904.1:48462-60639 GCA_015052645.1 Benitochromis conjunctus
TACAGCGGTAGCTCATATCTTTTGGCCACCTTCTCCACTGTTGCAGACAGCTAGCATTATACTGTATGGTAATATGTTAGCCAATTATTTTTCAACACCCTTTGCAGGTTTTTTTTGCTCTGTGATATAATCTTATAGCCCCTGTCTTATTCACTGATATCTGATTTTCCTTTGGGCTATCACAGGAATTTAAAATGCCCAGACTTGTAGAACTGGGTCTGTCTTTACATTCAAAGTGAGTGTGATGCTATTATGATGGGCAGAGCAGCATTTGAGTACTTGGATATCTAACAGCTTTAGACACTGTGTTCCAGGTTCTTGTGGTAAGTTATTATTTTCATGCCAAACCCTCCGCCTGCAGTGAACATGTTGCTTTTATAAGTAGTCCTAACCACTGATCTATTCAGATAAATTTCACTGTATCTTCACCTGGGACTGCAGTCGGCCTTTTTAGGCATTTTCCCTTTCAAACTGGGGACTGAACCTATTTATAAGGTGCAGAAGTCATTAAGCAAAACCCTCCATGTACTAGACACCGGTTAAAGCGTGTGTCTCATCGTGCGTGTATATCAGTGATCCTTCTGTCCATAGCACTCAGTGTGCAAGGCTGTCTTTTAAATTCATCTGTGTTTGGTTTATAGGCAATTTGTCCATGGTCTCCTTAGACTTAATTTGCTCTGCTCGGTATGCGCCTGAAAATTTCCACAGCTTCAACCTGAGCTCATCACAATTCTCCTGGATCACGCTCTGGCAACATCAGGTAGCAAGTAAATCAATTTAATATGAGGGATTCTTACTGTTTCCCCAGCAAGCTCATTGTCTCCCTAACAGGTTCTGTCTGAAAACAATCTGCCTTCAAATACACACAATATAACAGAATAAAGCATTTGGTGTTAAAAAAAACAAAAAAGCATCCCCAGTGGATGAAAGCAGAAAGTTGTGCGAATGTTAACTTCCCATAAAAACCTCGCATTGGAGCAATACTTCCAAGTTGGGTTTTTTTCTTCTTCTTCTTCTTCTTCTTCTTCTTTTTTTTTTTAAAGCTGTTGTTCATTTCTAATGCACTGAGTCATAAAATTGAGCTGATTACAAATCCATGACTCTTTCACTTTTCTAAACCCAATTATCTTGGGGCTCTTGCGGACGTAAAAAGACCTCGGATTCATTGGAATTAAGTCTGTGTCGAAAAAATAAAAAGTCTTTAAACCCAGACTTATTATTCCACATTCAAAAGGTTTACTCACCACCACTTACATCCATAAACCTCCGCAGCACCAGCTTTGCCAAACGCATGTGCGGAGCATAGTAATTAAGGCTGATTCATAGTGTGACTGGGGTGGTGATTAGCAAATCACATCACCATTATGTTACTGTGGTTAAAATATAGTTAATTGGATATTACATTATGTGTTGAATTATGTTAATGGAGTTTTATATATAATATGCCTCATAACAACCACCAAGGTTAGCCTTTGTTAAGACAGCAGGTTGTGAATGAAAAGAAGTAGATAAATTAATAATAAGACTGTACATAAGTAATTCTGAATACACCTTTAGGGATAGTTTTAATGCAACCAAGACACAGAGTATACATTACACAAATGCATCTAATTGCACATCTGGTAAATAATTAATTTTATAGCTTTGCATGTTTTTTTTCCTCCCTTGCACTGCATAGAAATGTAATAATAGACCCAAGCTACATTACCTCATAAATATCAGTGTCAGCACAAAAGCGGGCATTCGAAGGCAGTTTTCTTCTTGCCTGTTTTTGACTCTCTTCAAATGAGTGGTTGCACGTGTGTCTGGAGCGATCCACGTGTTGACAACTCACGGTTGGAGAAAATAAGGAATAGTCACGTCCCCCCCTGCTGAGATTTCCTCCAGCATGGAAATGAAATCAGAGTTGTGCGGTATTAAATTGGGGTTGGAACTATTTTTGTGTGCTGCAAGTAAAATATCTCCCTTCTCTGTCAACTTGAGTCCTATTAATTTAATGACAGATAGGGAAGGTTGCAAATTGGTGAGCAGCTCTACCCAAGACCTTCAAAGTTTGAGTACTGTCGAATTACGATTCAGTGCAAAATGACCATAATAACGTTGGTCTTTTTATTTGCTCTCTGAAGTTTGAGAACTTTTTATTCTTCATGTCACAGGTTAGAAAATGCTTAAATCACATTCGTGATGTTATTCATCTTAAGCCAGTGTAATAATGTTTGAATTTGAGGAAAATATTACATTGAAATTTTGCCTGTGTTAAAGGTTAATTCTTGTCGTTTCATTACAGGATATTTTTCATTGTCTACATTAATTCATCCCCCCAAAAATGATTCACCATAGCTGCTATGTATTCTGTTTTCCTTTTCCATTCTGCTTTATGATAACACAATCAAAAATCACACAATAGGAGCCAGAAGCATTGCTTGAAGTACTTTTCAAACATTTCAAATCCTTTTTTTTTTTAATGTTTTGATTTTATTTTTGTATTACATGGCACATACACAACCTTAAAGGCTTTACAGAAAACTTCTAATACACAGTGCAGCAGCTCCCATATGGCTCAACAGTGTGAGTGAATATTTCTAACACTTGATTGCTTTGTCTTTCGTATCAGTCCCAATCTTCCACCTGGAGATGTATACCACCTTCAAACATCATTTGCCTGCAACACTTTCAGAACCTCCAAACTATTTGGAAAGTTGTCAGCTTTCTTATGTAAAGCAGACTTTCCACTGTAAAAATAGACGCTGCGCATATGTAAAACTTCAGTTTGAACTTATATGAATAGATCTTTTAAGTAACAGCTGCATTGTCTGATTTTCTATTTTTATTCTTGTACTAATTTGTATTTTTTTTTCCTCTCAGGATAATTCCATATTTGAAATGGAGTTGACCAATGCAAAGCCAATGAACTTTATCCTCACGTCGGCAGAAACAGCTTATGGTTTATGCAAACTCAACAGCAAGGTTCACTTGTATGTAAGTATTGCTTTGTTTTTGTTTTTTTATCTGTACTACTGTGCTCACATGTAGTTTTTTTCTTTTCTTTTGGATGCATATTTGGGACTGAAACTGGAAAAAAATGCTACCTTTGCCCCCCCCCCTTTTTTTTTAAACCCTGACTGCCTCAGCTGTAACATAAGGTTGTTAAAGAGCCACTAACTAATCATAGAAAATGATCAGGTTGTGGGGATACCACTACAAGTAGTTAGTTCTATTCGTAATGCATGATTTTCACATGTCTCCAGATGTACTTGTCTATCGCCAGCTGTTTTCACACACAGTCAAGCTGACACAGCTGTGCAGCTCTGTGAGTCTGTTTGGAGAGACAGTAAACTATGTTGATTTTGCAATATGGTTTCCCCAATGGCCCCTCTGTAGCTAAATGTTACAAAAGAACAAGCAGTTTGTGTGTGTTTTATTTTTTTACTATCCGCACTATAAAATCTGTAAGAGAAGTTTTAGACTGGCGAGTATCGAGGAAGGCTGATGGCACTGGCTATAAAATTAATGTGCCAATGAAACCGGAGAATTTTATACACTGTTCTTAGATTATGTTTGTGGACTGAACTCAGGAAGGACTTGAAACTTTTATTCAATTGTGTGCTTAAGTAATAATGTCAGGGCAAAATGCTACAGTGGTAATTAAAAACATAAACCAGGATTTAAATACACTGAGATGGGCAAACAAATGAGATTGCCTCTAACTAGGCTATTATTTCTAAATATGTTATTGATAAAGCTCCTCGTTGCTAAATGAAAAAATGTTCCAGTATCTGTACATAAGGACTCTTATCCTCATGAAAAGTTATAATAACTTTGATTAAATCAATATTAAAACCATTAGGCATCTCGTGCTGTTGAGGACTATAGAAAGTATTTGGTTTTTAAAGTCACTTTAGTTGTACAGTGCAGCACAAATGACTGTAACACTTTGTGCTCCCATAGGAAGGATGGAGGTGTCTTTCTTACCTTAGAGTAAGCTGAATTTAGATTTGAAACTTCCTCGAGAGGAAGAATCACAGCGAACATTTTATCATCTTTATTTCGTTCCACAAACTTTGACAATCTAGTTTAAAACAGTTTTATACCTGGATTGTTTGAATGTTTTTGTTTTGAGAACAGCTAACATTGGATAGCAGGGTTTCAAATGCAAGAAAGAAGAAAGAAAAAGCTCAATCTCGCAGTCCTTTTCGTAAAGTTAGCGTTTTGTATTTGTCGGTTTTAAGAAGCCATGATACGCTCGAAAAACAATGAAATGTTTGGAGGAATGTCACCAATTACTGATATGCTGACAGCAGTGTGATAGCACATCCTGTATCATGTCCTGTCGAGAGCCTAGACAACATTGCCTGTGACTGCAGGATGTTTTTGTGGGATGAGCCATATCACTGGGGGATAATAGCGCTTTACTGCAGATTGCATTGTAAGAGAATCAGCATCTGTTCAGCATCTGAGAAAGTACGTCACCAGCTTGACAGCTTGGCTCAGTGTCACAGCTCTTGTTGACCTCCCATAGCTGACCCGAATACATGTGGCAACGGCAGCGTTTTATCCGTAACGTCTTGCAGCATTTTTTTAACGATGTTACGTGACAGCTTGTTAGTTGAAAAAGCTTTTTTTTTTTTTTTTTCCCCCCACCAGATTTCAAACAATTTGTAACAAACTTAACATAATTAAAATACTTATATAAATTGATAACATTTTATGGAGGAATGCCCAGCTTCTGCCACGATACAATACAATTATTGCCTGGAGTAACTGATGGGTAGTAGAAGAAGAAATTCCTGTAATCCTCAGCAAAGAGAGAGGCTCATTTATTTCAAAAGGAAGGTTCCTTGATCATTACTGGAAGCATTCGCAATAACAAACTGATATTACTGATAGTAATGTGAGTTAAATTCCGCTATAGTCATTAAAATGATTGCCATTGTTATTTCCTTTTTTCTTTCCATCCTGCCTTTGAGGCCTTCCCTGTCTGTCGTGACTAACTTGCCTTCTTTTATTTCTGTCGTTTCCCTTCACACTATTTTTGATCGCGCGTCAATCAAATATTTATGAAGAAAGACTGATGACTCCCTCAGGCTTACTCGGCTTTCACCACCCCACCCTCCTTGTGACGCAAAGGCTTACACATAAATAGTCAGACATAGTAGACAGGTTGGAGGGGGATTTTTATTTGAGCTATTCGGGATGTTTTACAGAATTTTAATTATGTTTTTTTTTCATTTTCTCATTATTTTGGTCAGATTCTATGAGATGCCAAACATCTGTTGAATGTGTTCACCTCTAGTTGAAGCACCAATCGGCATGGTAGTTGAAGTAATGTGCTCAACAATGAAAAAAACACTGATGACCCTCCAAAAAAGGCATACGAGCTGTTAATTTTGGAGTTTTCATTTAATACTTCAAATTTAAAACTTCAGATACAGCTAACTGAAATATTCAAAGCAAGGCAAAAAGCTATTGTGAAATTGAAATAACATTTTTTTTCTTTGGCCAGTGATGTCATTGGACTACCTAACCTATTTCTCCAAAATTAGCTGTTCTTCATTCATTGTGCGTCACTGAATGCACTGAAGATGTGCAGTACTTTTTTTCTTCTTCAGCTTTTGGGCCACTCAAGTAGAGAAGAACAAATCAGTCTAGATAGAAATTCATTAAAGGTTGAGCCCAAAATAAACCTGGAGCCCATGATTTCTTTTTTTTTTTTTTATTGTTATTTGTTGAGCACATTTTTACATATCAAGGTTATAAAAGCCTACTCTTAACAATCATCCCCTGCTTTCTTATTCATGCAAAACATAGTATAAACTCCATTATTTCCCATTGGGCCAGACGAGGAAACAGCGGTGTCTAGTCGTTGGGATGGATGTATATATTTATACCTTGTATGGAGCCAGATTCCAGCCGACCGTGGTGACGCACAAAGCTAAAAAAGGTCCCATTTCCTGGCCCCACACAGGAAGCAAAGGAAAGACCTTGGCTCCAACAGGGTTGTGCAACTGGGCTCGTGGACACTTAACCATAATAAACATTTCTTTTTAACAGGGCCCTGCTAAGAGAATAGGGGGAGAGTTGGGTGTGGAGGGTAAGAAAAAGTATAAGAGAGCCATGAGATTGATGGCCAAATCCGTTTGATCTAACAAATTCTAAGCAGACATGAGGTAAATAAAAATACACGCAAAGCTGACTCATACAGTTCTGTGTTATCATAGCAACGGGTAGCGGACATGCCTTTTAGGACCTGAAAATTGCATTAAATGAAGGTAATGAATTTGTTTTTGTCTTTGTCTCCAGACAAACCAGAACTCCACAATTACACTACACAATAATCTTGCACCAAGTTTGCAGAGGAATTTCCATTCGATTAAAGGTTTACCCTCTGAAGAGGAGGAGCTGGTCAAATGGGCAACAGAGACGTTTGGGGGTGTGACTTCATTCACCACTCTTCGTAATGTGCATTTTATCATATCAACAGGAACACAAGGTGAGAGACATTTGTGCAAAGGTGATTTTGAGTTAATTTTTTTCACAATCATCTTCTAAACCATCCATTTAATTGCAAGGCGTGGAAACGTGCAATACACACATTATGAAATAAAGATGAAGATCTCTCTCTCTCTCGCTCTCTTTATATGTATAGATATATGTATAGATATAGATACATCAGATCACAGAAGAACAGTAAAAAGTTTTTTTTTATCTGCCTCTAAAACGGTGTTTTAGATCAACCTTGAAATTGTGTGTTTTTTTTGTTTTTTTTTTGTATTTAGGATATGCTATCTGCATCTGTGTTTGGTCTAAAACAGCATGTTTGGATGCTGAAGAGAACAAAGTAATTACAGTCAGCACATCATGCAGCTTACATAACTCAGGAGAGAGTCTGCATTATAGTAATCAAGGCTGGATGCGGTGCTGTTTCTGGTGCTCTATAGAGCGCATTCATCACTAACCTTCTTTTATCTGAAGTACGCATAAAAACACTTTCTGATGAAATAACTGCAAAAAGCAATGTGTGCACCAAAAAGCTGTTTTGAGCCAAGCATTTTCATAGGCAAGTTTTTTATTACTGAATGTCATCAGTGCACTGATTTCCAATGCTTTTCGTGCGCATTTGTAGGTGGACAAGCAGGAGGAATTAAAAGCTAAACAAACAGCTGCAACACATTGATTTTTTTTTATTTTTATAAAGCTGTATGCAACAAGCAACAACATGGTAAAATCTTAAGTAGTCGGAGGAAATCTTCAGCCTGGCTAAAGTGTTGAGGACTGATCAGCATATTTTTTTTAGTGCTGACAAGATGTCATTACATATGGCAGAACATTTGGAAAGAGAAGCAACGGAGAAGTGACCATTGATGCTGAAGATGGAAGCACAAAGCAACACAGATTTAAAGTGAACATTCATGGATGACTAAAAGCTGGACATTAAGAATATTATGGGATGTTACTGCCATCAGCGGTAGCAGCAGGATGCTCAGTGCAAGCACAATTATTTCCTAGCAAAGCCTCCTTAAGGCAGTCTGAGCCAACGCAGAGCTCTTAGATGGATTTAAAAAGAAGTGAACAGTGGTGGGGCTGAAATAGCGACGGCTGCTTGTGCTCCATTTCTAGTATAATTTTCAGTATTTTTAAGGAATTATGTTTGAATCTGTCCTCATGATTCCCCGTCCTTCTCTGTGATTTCCAAAATGAAATGTGTTACAGTACAAGGGAGATCAACTTCCCTTTCAGGCAGTGCTTTCTCTCACTGAATGCCGTATTTAAATTGTAAGCAAAAGGCTGTTTTCAGTTTTAGCTAATGTTGTAACTGAGTCATGCTCCACAAGGGCATGGTAATTACTCAAGCAGTGGAACATTTTACATTTTGTTGTATCATTTGGCCTTCCCTGTATTGGGGTGTTAGGTGCATTTGCGTAGGCCTTGTTGTAGGTGTTTGAAAAGTCTGTGCAATGACACACAACAATATGTTGCAGAGACGCAGGCTCGCCGAGCAGCTAGAGTAGAAAATGTGTTGCTGTCCTTTGGGATTCATCAATGTCAAATTTGAAATGTGATTTCAAATTCATGTCATGCTATTGCTTTTGCAGAAGAGAAGTGTTAAGCAATGATAATGAAACTACTTTTGAATTATAGTTAGAAGAGCTACAAGCCAGACAGGATTTTAAGTAATTAGAAGAAGCTTGGATAGACTGCTGTAATCCTTTGTGCAAGTGGAGCAATGGTAGCCAGCTTGAATTTGACTTGGTCACAGATTGCAATAATTTGTAGTATCTAATAAAAGTGTGGGGAAAAGCAACCCTGTCCTATAGCATGAGCCACTTCTCCCTGTGTGCCTTTTGGTTCAAAACACACATTATTAAGTATTCTTGGCACACACCGCTTGTCCATGAGTGTGATGATGTGGTGTCAGGAGCTGTGGGAAACTTATATCAACCCACAATTCAGCCATAATGTTCTAAAACTTTTGGAGCACTGTAGCAAGTTACACTTTTGAACCACCTGAGTGTACCCTCGAACTGCTTCTGGAGCATGCAGTAAATGATAGGTGTTAATGTTTAGTCCTTGGTTAAAGATTAGCTTCTCAGTGTCTTTCTTGAACTGTTGGATGACCGATGATGGAAACTAATTGTTTCATGGTTTTACAGGAACAAAGCCTGGCTCTCCAAACTGTACACTTGAAATTGAAGATCCGCTGGAGAAGAATTTCATGAAGATTGAAACAAGTCCAATCAAACCAAACAAATTTTGCTTCCCACAGCAGCAGGCCTCGAGTACTGAAACTGAGCTTCATATTATAAACATCGTGGAGAATTCCAGCATTCGGTAAACATTGATATAAAATGCTATTTTTTTAAAGCTATACTGGCAAAATCTTTCTTGTAATATTTAATTCTTTATTGCAGCAATGTATCCCTGCACGTGCATGCAGAGAAGCAGACCCGTGTGTTCATGAGGGGTCCTCAGGGCACCATGTGGACCTTCATCAATCCACAACACACCTCGTTTGCTGTAAGCATATTAAAGTCGCGTACTTCAAGAAATATTTATGGCATGCACCATGTGTGAGATATTATTATTAAGATGAAAAAGACTTCAGGTATTTAAATGATTATGTCTACTTCCACATTGTTACTGATTTATCTTAACCTGTCCTCATTTTCTTCAGTCTAACAATGAAATAATGCTGAATCATGCCCCAATCTTGCACAAAATACCCCCTACGTTCACACTGACTAGTGATACTGCATCAGATGTGCAAAGGAAGGCTTTGGAGTATTTTAAAGTCCCTACTTTTACCAGCTATACCGAATTGGGATCAAAAGAATCGAGGATTTCACTGGTTCTTAAGAAAAATGAGACCCCAACAGGTAAGACAATAAAATGAAAGCATGCTTCTTTTTTTATGTTGGAGGTTTTACTACAAATGGAGTAGACTGAGTATTGCAAAATACAAAAACCTCCCAAAAAATGAATGTTACTAAACGGTACCATATCAGTAGGATAATGACAGCTATAGCAAATTGAATATTAACATTCATGCATTTGTTGTGTATATTTTTTTTTTACTATGCTGTAATTTGATTGGTCATATAAGTTCTCAGTAACAGAGCTATTCTTGTTTTACAAAAGGAATCGAAGAACATCAACAGTGATACAGTTGTTTCATGCAAAAAATTTTGTTGACCTATTTTAATTTAATTTCTCGCTCAGTTGCACCAAGCGTTCCGGCACCGGGCAATCCTGTTGCGACAAATTCCCCCACTCAAATCCCCATGGTGATAATGGTGTACACCTCTGCAGACTATCGGACGCCCATAGACCTTAACACCAAAATCCAGACCGACAAGAGAATTTATGCAGAGGTGAAACTCTCTTTGCCTTTTTAACTGCATTTATTCATTGCTTAAATAAGTGATGGATGGTGTAGACTGTTAAAAAGCTGTTCTCTCTTTTTTGTCTTTGTCTTTGTGTTTTTTTTGTTTTTTTTATTATTATTACAGGGATGACACCCATCACACAATTACTGCTTTTAGTTGAATTTTAAACTATCTAAATATATTTTACAATAGCAACAAAAAGGCTTATTGTTTAATACGCTGACGGCCATTGAGCTTGTCATCTTTGTTTTTAATCCCTTTTACTTCTTTTCTGTTCTCTGCAGATTTCTGGACAAACTATTGGGAGTGTAGTCTTGACTGCGAAGGTGACCAAATGTATTTTGCAATCCAAAGGCTCCTGCCTTGCAGAGAAAAACCTGCCCTTCTTTCCGGTGGACTGCCCCTCAAATTCTTGTCCTAACAGAGCTCGATTCACCTTCTCCATAGAGCAGGAGCTTACATCCACCACATGGGACATGGAATGTGATGTCAGCTTTTGTTACACGGACGTAAGGATTTATCAACCACTTTTATTGTCATCCACACAACATGTCATTTGATTCCACTTCACTTTACAGTTTTAATGTGTTTAACTCGGTCGCTCTGCATTCAGAAAATCTGCCTGTAACAAACATGGCAACTATGGACTTTTGGGTGAGCTGTGTTTTTGCTTCTTCCCTAGCAATGTGCATATGGAGGAAAAGCCAGGAGGAATTTGGAATTTGCCCAACCATGCCCACAAACCTCAAGTGAGTTCAGTTTAAACTCCAACATGTGGATGAGTAATTTTTTTTTATTTCTTTAAATTAATAAAAAACAAAAAGTCCCAATGGTCGCCTTGAGTTTAAAATTAATTTTTGACAGATGAATGTTTTATATTTAATTCTCTAAGAATAAACTATCCAAACTCTCAGTAGAAATACCAAAACTTTTAAATTACCTTTTATGCCTTCAGGACTTAATTGCTAGTCTGGTGCTTGGTCAGAGTGTTGTTGCTTGCTGCAATAATTTTCATTCCTATTATTGCTTTCAGTGCAAAACAAATGCTGCACAGGCTGTTGTCATAACAGTGGATATGCAGTGAGGCACATAAGGGGTTGTGGGGCAGGCCCTCGTCCTTTAGGAAGGTCTGCAGGCTGACCTTGTGGCCACAATCAAAAATAATGACCCTCGGGGGAGGGGGGGCGAAGTCCTTTGTGTTTCCAAGGGGTTTGACTGCGCTGCTGTCCAAACATAGGCACTGAGCTTTGTGCTATTGTCAGACCAATCAACACAGTTGACTCAAACAAGAAAAGATGTCTTTCTTGAAAGAAAGTACAGTCGCCACACGTCATGATTAATTTCTAGGAAATTTCAGATGAATCAATTTCTAAACAAGAAGACACAAGGAAGCAGAAGCTGATTATATGGAAGGACACATGAAGTGTCTTTGTAAAACTTGTAATTTGTTTGTTTATGCCCTAAGCTGCCTTTATGCTTCCCCGTCCTTTTAGAGGAGAAAGATAAAGGTTTTTATGTCAGTATTGCAGGGGAAGCTGACTAAACTACTCATCCATGCTTTCCTGTGTCCTGGTTGTCCTCCTCTTTGATTCTCTTCATTTCTTTGACTTATATGGTTTAAAGAGATGTGTCTTTTTCTGGAGACCAGGGTAAATTGAGGGATCTAACTTTAAAGTAACACACTTGTTTGGTAGGTCTGTTCCCTTCATGAGCCAGTGTCAGACATACAAGGGTTATTGTATACCAGCAGCACTAGCAGACTGCAGTCTGCTGCAAGCCTTCACTGGGCAGGACTATATGTACTCCATTCAGCAATCTTTCCTATTTGGTGGTTTTCATACAGAGGGCTACAGGGAGTCTGAGCACAGGCATGCTGTCTCTCTCCTCCTCTCCACCTGCACTGAAGCCTCTGCTTCCTCCTCTTGTTTATTCAGCTTCGCTGTCAAAGTCTCACTTATACAAACTAGCACAGCAATTGATAATAGAAAAAAAATGTCTCTAGAGAAAACCTACTTAGGTTGCTGTGATGTTTCTCACTCATTTAGGGTCAAGGAATGTCCTTTGCTGTAAAATCAACAAACTGGGTTGACTGCCAGGAATGCAGTCAGCCCAAATGCCCACAAGATGTCACTGTGTCAGTGCTCTGGTTCATGTTTATGTGAAATGACACACACACACACACACACACACACACACACACACACACACACACACACACACACACACACACACACACACTCATTGAGAATAGTTGCACATTTCTGCGCTAATTTAGAGTTAAATGTGTTTTGGC
>VOQK01032904.1:62717-74953 GCA_015052645.1 Benitochromis conjunctus
CTTTGTAAAAAAATAATTCTGACTCACCCAAAACATTGGCCGTAGTTTCAGGAGGTGATAAATAGCACTGTATGTATCTTCCATTGATTTCCAGAAGGTGTTTTACTAGATGTGTAGATAGTCTCCCAGCCTCAGGAGTGGATGGAAAGACATATGGCGATTATCAATAAGTCCTTTGTGGAGCGGCTCTGGCCTGCATTAAGGTTAAGCAACACTTAATTGTGAAACACAGGCTGTTTTGGGTATAGATAACACGATTATTATTGTTAATATAGTACTTTATGTAGAGGCATGAACTATTGGCAGGTCATGGAAAAATGTCCAGCGTATTGCATGTCTGTCAGATTATGGGTTTGGTGGTTTCATAGAGGTGTAAATTATAACTGTGTACATTGCAGAGCTAGCCTCTCATTTCAGGGAGTTCATAAACTTAAACTACTCTTTTCTATTACAGAGGATATGGAATAGTAACTTTTAAGCATCAGGCATAAATGTACGAACAGCAGCTTACTGGAACATTTAATAGAGATACTCTCTAAGGACACACGTGGGTTAGTTGGGGTGAAGAAGATTACGTTGTAGTAATTGTGATTCACAATGCAGATTTAGGACAAACCCAAATTAAGAACATATTTTGAGATGGAAAATCAGTTAAAGTGGTGGACACAGTATTTATCCACAAGTCAAAAAATCTTATAGTGAACAGATAGAATCTGTGTTTGTGTTCTAACAGAGATAATCTAATCTACATATTCTACTTGTGCGCATTATATAATGAACCTATTGTATGACTGATATTATTTGGTGTAGAGGAAACAACTCTCTCTGTGTACTACGAAACCTTTACAATGTGAAAATGCAATGTTATTAAAAGGACATGCCAAAGCTTGTAGGAAGAACATGTTTTTTATGCCACCATATAAATTGTTGTATATCACATGCTGTTGATTGATTGTCCAGTGTAGTCCTGTTGGAGCATTCTGTGAACCAAAATTTTGAAAAGAACAAATTGGACTTTTCAGTGGTTCATTGGAGAAATAATAGTCAAACTGCATTAGAACATAAAAGGAGGATTTCAGGTCTCCAAAGATTTTTCAAATCGTGTTCGATTGAACGTGGTTGTAGCACTTGTAGTAAATCTTTTTCTCTCTTTTTTTTTTTTTTTAAATTTAAGCTTGCATACATTGTTTTTGCATGTCTGCTTTTCAGCCCCAACATGCATTGATTTTGGCCTGTCTGGAGTTCTGGGCATTGCCTTTGGAGGGTTCCTGATTGGTGTATTACTTATTGGAGCGCTGTGGTTTATCAAAATCAAAACAGGTAAATTTATGAGTGAGGACAGAATGTTTGGACTCCAGAATAGATCTGAATCGATGTATGTCTGAATTTGAAATTGTCCAATTCTCTTTAATTCAGGGTACCCAACTGGACTAGAGATGAATTCAACTGTAGTCAATATTCCTGGTAAGGGCTCTTACTTTTTAATAAATCCTTTTTGTTTACAGCAGGTTCTTATTGGCTTGTATTTCTTTTCCACAGGATGTCCTTGCTCAGGAGCGAAGCGACAGCCTGTTTCTACCAACCCATCCCCCTCTGAGAACAGCAGTGCCAATGCTAGCATTGGAAGCACCCAGAGCACACCGACCAGCAGCATGGCTTGAGAATGTGGTATTATCACCCAGCAGGGCCACCATCCTCCTTCAAAATTACCTATATGGGTTTTGTGCTTTTCTTTTTCTTTTTTTTTTAAATTAATGCCTGAAAAGCATTTCTTACTTTCCTACTTCTTTACATTCTCCTTTAAAAAGCGCAACCCAAATCTTTGGCATAACACGTCTGAAATGGATGTGATCTGGGAGCTTGTAATTGGTGGTGGGGAGGGCTAAGCAATGGGTAACCAAAGTTTAATCAATGGCTTCTGACGTTCACCTCTGCTACCTCTCTGTAAAGTCAAGCTCTTAGACAGGAAGTTAAAGAGGGCAAAAGAAAAAAAAAAAAAATTGGCTTGCAGCAACAGGAAAAACAAACCATATCCCCACAAGAGCTAACAGGAAATTCACTGCATTCCTTTCAATGAATTGTGCTTGTGTGATGGCAGCACAATAATAGTCAGACAGGAGACAAAACCAGTCAAAAGACATACTTTGAAAAACAGATGAAAAGCTGTTGTGCGCTCACATCTAAGCTACACAAATATGAGGGGCTGTTTGCTAGGTCAGTCTAGTCGGCAGCATTTTGCGGACTGAAAAGATCAACGTTTGGATCTCAGACAAGTCAACAAAATGCTTATTTCAGTGGCTATTTTTCTTAAATAAGGTTAATGGTTAACAGCTACCTCTTATTATTTAGTCTAGACCTAAGTTTAAACTTGGAACTAGATGTCTCAAGTGAATTTCATTTTCTTTCTTTCTTTTTTTAAAATTCTGTGTCACTTTAGGTGAATCTTAAAATGACTGTTTGGGTCATATGTAGCCTATGAAACAAGGTTATGGTGCCATTTTCATGCTATCAATAGGTGAATCAAAGCTGCTGTTCTAATGTGTTTTGGAAGATATATTCACTAATTGCTCAAGAAGTGCAATCTAAGCTATCATTTATGGCGCACAGGTTGCAATTAATACTGAATCATTAAGACGTCAGTACCTTTAGTTGTCCAAAGTGCCACCTGTAGAGACGTATGGCTGTATTCAGAACTGAATAGTATGGCTGTAATTAGGCGTTAGTTATAAAACTCTACAATATCCATTCTAATGAGAGTCATCAATCACCACGTCTATCACCACGGTCTGACAATTTGCTGTACTCCTTTCACAACAGACTATATTTAATTACATTTTGGTGTTTTCAGGGTGGTGTAATCATCACCCAGTAGCATTAAGCGCAGCTGTTTATAATGTGAACAGTATATTGTACTTACATTTGAATACTTGACATGGAGACCAGCTGACCTTCTTTTTTTCTGTCATTTTAGTCAAAATGTGGGCAGTAATTTTCTGCTCTATTTTTTTTTTTATTGGAGATGAGTGCACAGGGAGCAAAAGGCTTTTGTCATTTAACTGATGCCGTGGACCACCAATGCATCAGCGATTTTGCTTTAAAGAAAATAAAAATGCTATTGTTACCCATGCCATGACCTTGCTGTAGGTGGAAAGTACAGGCTCAATGAAGAGGTGATCATTTTTTAAAATAATAAACGTAAGTAATAATGTAACACATTAAATGTGTTGTTTTTTTATCTGAAAAAAAAAATGAATCCAGTCTAAGGCTTTAAATGAGATGGCTGTGCTCAAATGTGCCCACGTGTATGTAAATTTCCTCCTGAAAACAGCTCCCCCCCGCTTATCCTTTGACCTTTAACTTTTTAACTTTAAATGCCTACTTAAATCAGCTCTGAACACAGCCCAGTTGTGACTCTGCAGTATCAATTGCAACTATACTGTAAGACCATATTCTGAATGCACTGCCACAGAGTATTCAAATTTGAATTCGGCTCCATGCATGCTATTTTAAAAATTCAAATCTTTTTTTTTTTTTTTCATTTGTCACATGACCTGCGTAAAGATATGGAAGCTGTCATTTGCAAGAAATTAGTTTGTGGTTACCAATATTAACTTCTGCTTTCAACATTTAATAGGCTGCATCAGCCACTGCCTGGCTAATGTTAGACTTATGCTGCATATTTGCATGATGAGGATGTTATGGGGGGGCTACAACTGTAAAGTGACGGTTGATCCGTGAACCCACTTTTTTATTTTAATGTACAAATGTAAATGAGTTTAGTATTTTATTGCCACTCTTTTACCTCTAAAATATTGCCATTGCACATCAACTCTGGTGTAAGTAAGCAGAAAAAGTAAATAATTTTGTATTTACAATACATTGCATCAACACAAGTAGTAAAACTGTAATATGTTAAAACTATGATGACAAACACTCTCTCACACACACACACACACACACACATATATGATGTATATATAAAATAATTGAACCCTTACTGTTTACTCAGGAATTAAGAAGGGAAGTAACAGCCAGACGCTGCTAGTCAAATGCACTTGATTAACTGATCATCAGTAAGTGTGACCACCTCTGTAAAAGCAGTAGTTTTGGCGATTCGGTCAGCAATCAGCTCTGTTTTAAAATGGCACTGTTTTCTATGAGTGGACGCCCCAATAAATTCACCGCAGAGTCGGAGAGAGTGCCCAAAAACTAAAGATCTGTAACTCAAACTCTACAGGCCTCACTTAGCATGTTACAGTTTATGGAGATACATCTAGAAGAAGACTGAACAAATACAGCATGTCAGGAGAAAGCCTCTTCTCTAAAAAGAACAGGGCGGGATGGATAACGTTTGCTTTTCTTACATCTGAACAAACCACAAGACACATTTGGTTAAAAAGTAAACTCAGCATATCAGCAGAAACACCTCCTACCAACTGCCAAGCACGGTGGTGGAGGGGTTATGATTTGAGCTTGTTTGTAATCGCAGGACCTGTGCACCTTGCAGTCATTAGGTCAAGCATGATCTCCTCTTTTTGCCAAAGTATTTTAATTGATTTAGAAGTTGGGTTATGCAGCAGTACAAGCTCACTTGCAAATCTACAAGAGTGGTGCTGAAAAGGGAAGATTACTACACGTTATAGTGCTAAGGGTGGTTCTTCAAGCTCTTGAAACATGGGGTGTGCCTAGTTTTTCAGAGGATTTATGTATATATATGTGTGTGTGTGTGTGTAGACTTAGGAAATATTTAAATTCAAATGAGAAATGCTTATCCTCCTTCTCCTTCTGGTTTGCTAAAAGAGTTTGTTCACCTTTAATTATGATCTTAAAAACGTTCCAAAC
Source organism: Benitochromis conjunctus (assembly GCA_015052645.1). Lineage (NCBI taxonomy): Eukaryota > Metazoa > Chordata > Actinopteri > Cichliformes > Cichlidae > Benitochromis > Benitochromis conjunctus. The sequence goes on from VOQK01032904.1 coordinate 67,560, forward strand.
CACCAACATTGCAAAATGTCTTTTCTTTGTATGTGAGCAATGTAGCAGAACGACATTTTCTCTCTTACTCAGTGTGTCTGCATGTACATTTTTCCAGTGCATGCCTGATTTTCTTTGAATATTTGTTGTAGACAAAGAGGGCCAGTACAAGCTGTCACTTGAGTATTTGTGCAATATAATGAGGTAAACCTGTATGTAATGTCTATATGTCATTTTTATCTTTTTTTTTGTGTGTAAGTTTTGTATGATAATCTTACATTGAATGATTTTTCAACCTGACTTGTTCTTTTATGTATTTAATTTACTGGGACAATTCGTAATCATGGCACGTATAAAATGCACATTGATCCTGTATAGCAATCATTGCTTTTGAATCTCATATAGGTTTTTATTCTGTAACCACAGACGGTGCGTGTCACATCACGTCACAGTACATATGGTTTATTGATTTTAGCCCTGTTTCACTTTTGCCCTCACCCTAAGGGTCCCATGCTGTCCAAAAACACGAGATATCTCTGCAAACTGACATCCTGACATTGTGTTGTATTCATTGTACTATCTTCACTGGGTGTGAGGGGGAAGTGCATTCTGGATTCTGAAGACAGGATGTCTCACTAAACAGTAGCATCACAGTTAAATGTTCAGCACTGACAGTTACCAGGATACATTCGCACCTAAAATAGCCAAAAATGCAACTGTTATTAAAAACTTTGTTTCATTCGATTCGTGGAAGCGTTTGCAGCATTAGACTTTTTTTTTATTATAACTATTCTGCACCTGTGTTAAACCAGCCCCAGTAACTGTCTAAGCACTGACAGTAAAATCAGACAGGTTGTCAGTTAATTCAGTGTTAACCCTCCAGATCCCTTCGTTACCTCTGGCAAAAGCTCTCACTTCCACAGTTCCTCTACACAGTTAATGAAATATGTGCGCATATACACAGTATGCGTGCTCTGTGTGTGCGTGGGTGTGTGTCGTTACAATAGGAACTACAGCTACATTTATGCCAGAGGATTCATACCTGTATTCCTACCAAACAGTCGGGAATTGTAAGAATGTGTCAAAACGTCTGCTTTTATTTTATCAAATATAAGATGCAGTGGTATTTTTGTTCTGCAGTTGGCAGCCTTTTGCTGTTTAAAATGAGTCCATTTGTTGAGACAGTATTCAACTGATGCCATGTGTTGTCTCAGAGAAATATATGTTTTGTCAAAAATTATCTTAATAAACTCCATTTGAAAAAATTTCCCTGTGTTTTCTGCTGTGTTTCTTAGACCTTTATGCTATGTTAGCTGGTAGACATTGGAAACAGCAAACTCCCAGGACACCACAGATCTCCCAGGATAAGCAATATCAGAGAGCAGTAATATAGCACACTTTGTAGAGCGCTCATGTGGAATAAAGAACCAGATTTACCGCACCGTCTCAAATGTATTCATAGCTCAAATGAAAAAATGCAAAGGAACAACAAAGAGTACAGTGTGTCTAAGCCATATTTGCCCACCAATTTGATGAAATCATTGTTGAACATGCGGAGGGCTATAAAAATGAAGATTTATTTGACTGTTTTTTTTCTGTGACAACTACTTTGGCACTCTCTTGCTTGCGGTCAAGTGAGAGCTTCTCTTGACTGCTCTGTTTTTGATTAGACAGCAAATCCATATTAGCATGGTGCAGAGAGTTTATACTAATAGATACATTAGATACATACTTGGAGTTACTTATCAACCCATATCGACATACTCTATATGGTCTGGCCTATGGCATATTACAGAAACATTAAAGCTTTTATCATATCAGTTTTTGACTTAACTTACAAATATCTCCATTAGTCAAAATTTACCCCCGCCAAGGAGGTTATGTTTTTGGTAGCGTTTGGGTGACTGTCTGTAAACACAATGCATCCACCAAGGGCTTGAAGGTGAACTTAATGATTTATTGGCTGAAAATTTAAAAAAATGTCGTCTAACTTTCAGACTATGATTCCTACAAGTTTAGGGTGTATTGTTAACATATAGAAAGTACTGTATAAAGACTTAAATATCTTATATTTATATATTTAAAATAGCATAATTTGAACTTCAAGGTCAAAAGAGTGATCTGAAGTGATAATAATGTTTTATAGAGCTGTTTATTAAAACAATGTTTCCTGACAGATATATTGGGATTCTAAATATCACGCCACTTTAAACACGGTTCAAGGTCAAAAAAGGTCAAATTTTCATGTGTTTTATTTTTAAAGCTGATTTAAATTCTACTGCATCTGTTTGTATTGGCAACGTGTAGGAAATGATACTGGTATATGAGGATTTTAAATATTACATTGTAGTTTGCATCCAAATATCATGTCAGATTTGACCTCTGATCTCACTTTTACATTTTACATCTGCATTTCATGTAAGTTGAACCCAAAATGTGCATTGTCACATTTATTCACACGCATTGTCAAGGGACAGCAAATGAATCCACATTAACAAAAACAATTATGTCAAGTGTATCAAAATGGATTTCAACCAGGCAAATAAAATGAATATTTAATACAGTATTCCACTAAAACTAGACTGGCCAGAGATTAAGGTTTGCACTCTCCGAGTCTTCTTGTTTTGTATGTGGTCAACAGTATCCCTGTCAGAATTTTGTGTTATGGCTAAACAACAATTTGTAGCGGTATAGCTAAGTTTTTCACTTACAAAGTATTTGCAGCTGTAACGAACTGAAAATGAAAGTTTAATGTTTAGCTCTAAAGTGCCGTGAGATAGATTAATAAAGCTGTGTAAGATGTGCCTGGGTTAATGCATTTCCACCACCAGTATTGAGTAGTCAGTTTTTTTAGATTTTATTATTCTGACTCAGAAAAAAGTTTGACTCGTGAATGACTGAATTCACAACACACTCTAATGACCTTGTGAGTCATATATAACCCTCATTGTTGGGGGATATAAATGAAAAGAATGTGTTTTTCTGCTGTAGTCATTCTTTAGGCTCCAACTCTTCCTTTTAATACACAAGTTCAATCAGTGTTTTCAGGACTGCAGCCAAGGCACACAATCCATGTTTATGGACAGCATTCATCTCCAAATGTGACCATGAAACCATTTGGCCTTGCACAGGATACATTTCGTGATGTGTCCGTCTGTGTGCGTGCCTGTTCTTTTCTGCAAAACTGTGCCTGGTGAAATGTGTTATCCATGCATAAAGCTCGCAACAATAGCCTTGGGGTAAAAACAGTTGTCAGCTCTTTTCTATAGAATTAAGGTGCGAATGTGTAAGAGAGAAAGATTTTTCTTTTCTCTTGACAACATCATGCACTCCGTGTGTTTATATGTAAATAAAGAAACAGATGTCAGTGTTGTATGGAGCTGTAGGCTCTGAGGATATATTTCAAGAAGTAGAAGGAAAAAAAAAGCCATTGTTGCCAAGGAGTTTCTTCCCAACGATATACATCATAGTGTGTTGCTAGGCTCTCAAGGGCAGCAGAGTCGGTAACACATTAGTGTTCAGCAATAGACCATTAGAAAAACAATTTCTTGTTCAGTCAGCTCAGATGAGTATAATAAGTAATGTACTGCAGACAGTAGCTGTTAAATATATTGGTTAACTTTTAGCCTTTCCTATTGATAACAAAAAAGTTAATTAAGATCACCGTGCAAGCTGAAATATAGAAAATTAGCATACAGTATGGGAACACATTACTTTTAGGATTATTAAGTAGTATATCATGTTTAGACTACTTTCTGTGCAGATCCTGCACACATTCTCTGTATATTAATAGAACTTTTACCTCTATATTTAGAAAAAGTAAAATATATTAATGACACAAATGTGCTAAGCAGTGGACAAACAGAAAACATTACCTCTGATCTGCTGCCATCTGTTTTATAAGAACCGCATAGAGTGCATTTAATAGATGGTAAAAGCACAGGGAGAGAAAGGAAAAGACTGGAAATAGAAAGGTAATCATGGGTGCTGTGCTTGTGCGTATTTGCTGCGAGGAACATATATAATAATAAATATGTAATATATATAAAACAACATTGTGAATAATAATTCATAATAATGTGTTGTTATTGTAATGTAAATGTCTGTTTGGATCTCCATTATGTTTTTGGGCTTCATTTACATTTACTTTAAATACATTATTAATATTTAGCATTTAATAAGCTGTAAAATGTAAGATTGACAAACTGCTCATAAAAGTAAGTAAGAACTGGTGCAGCAGGAGTTTAACAGGGACTCTAATTTCATGGTCTTGTTCAATCGTATGTCCCCGAGCACCACCTCAGTATTCAATAAACCCAACTGTGTAGAGGTGACCATCGACTATGATGAAATTAAAAAGATAAACTATCCCAGTATAGATGTCATTATGCTGTTAAATATTCCTTAAACACTGCATAATGAGTGGCTGCGGGGAAACATACCCTTCCATTTAATTACCCTGATGAATGGATTACTGCTGGCCACCACCAGATGGTGCAACAATTTGAATATTTCTGTGAATGCACAGATTGAGTGGCCTGTCAACAGAAGAAGACAATGAAGCCTTCATTTGAAGCAAAGTACCAAACAAATTTTCAGAGAAACGCTTAAATGAAATCAATAACTAAGCAAAAAAGAAATTCAGTGTAAAAGCCTGACACGAAGCCCATAAAGCCTTATAGCCATGTTGAATTCAGGAAGCTACATCAGAGCACAACTGGAGCTACCCAGAGTAAGGCGGCTCTCCGTCAGACTTTCACACCCTGAGGCGCTGTGCTGCACACAAGGTTGTTTACACTCTTCAAGCCTGTGTACAGGCTCAGCCTCTCACCTCATCTCTCACCCACACATCACTCTCTCGCAGGCGCCCATGTACTTGCCCACACCTCACTGAGTATCTACCGGCTGGTCCGGGGTAATCCTCTAACTTAAAGGCAGTACAGTCTGCTAGAAGCAAATTGTATTCCTTCAAAATGCAGACACCTCGGAGCTGATGTTTGGAGAAAACACCTCAGAGGTGTACAGCAACACTTTCCTTCCTTCAGTCTTTGCTCCTTTTGCTCCCTTGCTCACCTACATGCAAACAGTTATTGGAAACGTGACATTTAATACAAATATCCCAGCTAGTATCCTAATTACTCCTGTAATTACAAACTAAAATGATCTTTTTTCAAGGCATGCATTCTCTTAAAACATAGTATTTAACAAGTGAACTGCTTCTAACAATAAGCAGCTTAACTGAAATTTGTAATTTGTTGCTTTTGCACACAAACAATGCCGGAGATTCTCACACTCTTCTGACACTACTTATAAGAAAAGTGAATGTCGTGAGCAGCTTTTTATTTTTTATTTTTGCCAGTTTCTAACAGTGCTCGGATTGAAAGAGTGCAAAATAAAAGGCAATATAGATGCAGACGCTGTAAGCTCATACGTCTCTGAATTTTAAAATACATGCAGTTCTACCTCCTAACATGCAACACATCTCAGTCCAGATGCCGATAGTGTGTGGATATATTTTCCTGATAGGTGAAGGGAAACCCAATCTGCATATGGTAGGACATGTCAGTCCACCCATTCATCCAACTTGTGTTATTTTGCAGACCTGATCGGAGAAGTAACCCCCAACCTCTCCACACCAGTGTGTCCTCAAAGCTCCATAACTGTATCCTCAGATGTGCTAAGAACAGCTTCAAAGTGCTGCTCTGGGAGATCATCCAGGTTCCATAGTTTTAACAGGATGGTCCACAACAGTTCCCTCTGCTGGAGAAAACGTTTACCCTGACAAACCCTTACTGGTCTCCTCATCTAAAATTGCCAGGTTGTCACCAGCTGAATTCTTCTTGATACTACATACCCAGAAGTAGTGCCTGGAGCAATGCATTTTAAACTGCTGCAAAAGTAGGTCTGACAGACATCCTCATGTGACAGAGCAAAGCCAGGACTGTTGCGTTTACTTATTGAGTGAACACTGAGTCTTGAAACGTGTGCATTTTCTACCAAGGATGAAAAGAAGTTGTCATTATTACACATATTCATCCACAGTTAACCTGTAGCCTAATGTAAGGTTACTTTTACTAGAAACCTATCTTGCTGTGGCCCTTTCCTTTTGCAACAGCTCTTTGAAAAGGAATAAAGAACAGAATGGTGTCTTTTCTATTGACTCTACCTTTGTTTTCCATGACTTCACTTTAAAAAAAAAAGAAAAAAAAGGCTCTTGCAGTACCATTGTAGGTGCTGAACATTTTCTGCTCTTGCCTGGTGATCCAGCTGATGTGTAATTGGTTTCGCCTAAATCCTCTACAGGTATTGGGTTTTGTTTCTCTTTTAGTTTGTCTCTCTGCTGACTGCCACAACAGATTAAAATTTTCATCAGGTTGCTCGCTTCTGCTAATGCTGGTCTATCACAGAACATTTTGTTTACCACTTTCAAATGGGCTGAGCTAGGTAAGCGTTACAGAGTTCACAGTTACAGGTTTGTTTTATATATCTAGTGGATCTCGATATAACTAAACAGCCCTGAGTTGTTTTGACTCCAGAATGATGGGCCATTGTTTGCACATAAAACGGTAAAGTCGCAAAGGCAAAATATAGAAAAAATAAACATTTAAATATATACCGGTACAAGAACAGATTACATAGTAGAGTCTAGTGACTCATGCAGATGACTCGCCATGAATGGTTCTGATGGAGCATATACTATGGTAAAGATCATAAAGTTATTTCAGTACACAGACTAGCTATCAGTAAATTAATAAATGAGTGAGAATCACTGTATATGTAGTTATGTAGTTAGTCAGTAGTTATTTGACTGTATAGCGGTGCAGCGGTTGGAAGGGAGGCCTCACAGCGAGATGGTTTTGTGTTTGAACCTCTTGGTCAGCAGGGACCTTCCTGTGTGGAGTTTGAATGTTCAGTCCAAACAGATGAGTGTTAGAGATCAATGTTAATTAGTGGGTGACTCTAAATGTTCTATACTGTAGGTGTGAAACTGAATAAGTAGCTGTCAGAAACAAGAAGGTTGGTTAGGTTCTGGTTTACAAAACGTTGCCTTATTAATGCTAATTAAAGATGTTCAGTGGGATGTATGGCAAGACATCTTCCATGCTTCTTACGTGAGGGTCCTTGATGTTTCTTATATGCCTGCAAATTTGTGATCATAGAGCATGTGTGTTAATATCCTTGCACCTCAGATGTTGGTGTTTCTGTACCAGGCACTTGTCTAATTGGTTATGTAGCCCTAAAGATAGATAGATAGATCAATAGATATACATATAGATGTGTGTGTGTGTGTGTGTGTGTGTGTGTGTGTGTGTGTGTGTGTGTGTATATATATATGTATATATATATATATATATATATATATGTGTGTATGTATATATATATATATGTGTGTATGTATATATATATATATATGT
>VOQK01032905.1:1805-17142 GCA_015052645.1 Benitochromis conjunctus
CTATTGTGGTGAATGATTACACATTGAAAACGGGGGGGAAAGAATCTGGTACACAAAGTCCTGACCAGACCCGTTAAAAAAAAAAATCTAGGCAGTGAAAACTGTATTGACCTCTACAAATTCGACATTTTAAAAAAGCTTTAACCAAGATTGTGCAAGAAGTTTGTTGATTCCTAATAAAACTGTCTGGTCAACATAAAAAGTGGAGATTAAAAATGTATTCCTTGCTTCATATTTTTGTTTTTGGGATCTTCCAGAGTAGCTTTTCAAGATTCACAGTTCAAAATAAGCAATCTTTAAAGTGGGTCTTGGTTTTAGCCCCTTTTCCTTCAAGCCAACTTTTTTCTGTTTTGCCTCATACAAACAGAGGGTTTGAAGCAACTTGGTGGGGACTGCTGTGCTTAGCTAGTTGTGTCTCCCAGAGAAAAAAAAAAATATCAGCTACTTCTAACATACTTTTATCAGTCATGGGCATTACTTGTACACCTATTATTATTCATATTATTATTATTATTAGAACAAACTGTTTATGTTAAGACACGCTGACATGCCTATATGCCTGGATGGAAATCTGTATCCAAAAAAAGTGTTTTTCTCCCGAGGTCACAGTTCAGGGAATTCACATATTCAAAATAGTAGCTTCTCCTCCTTTTTCACTTGCATGTCTTGCTGGAAGCCTTTCTTTTTGCTACCCCTGTGGGATTATTCACAATGCACAGTGTCAAATACAAATGGCAACTTTAACGTGCTGTTGGTGCTAGTGTAACTTTTTGGAGCTCAGTAAAGTCTTTGTGAGAGCTAGTTGAGATGTTTTAGACCACTGTTGCCAACCGTGTCATGTCTGAGGCCTACATTTTACACCTGTCACTGCCATTTTAGGAAGAGAATGTCTGCCTACACTGGGCCGCTCTGTCAGGCTGTGATGACATTGCCCAGGCTCTGCTAGAGGCTCGATGCGACCTGAATGCCGTGAATGTTCATGGTGATACACCACTTCATGTCGCCGCGAGGGAGAACCACCTGGAGAGCGTAATGTGAGTGTGAAGTCTGAGAGGTCACTCGGTTTCTTCATATCAGATGATGCTGATTTTGAGAAGACAGTAAATTTTTTGTTTATGTCTGTAAAGAGGGAAGAGAGTATTATTGGAAACAAAGGGTTAAATTATAGCTTAAGATTAATCAATTTATTTTAACAAATTTAAATTTCCAGCCAAAACAATGAGGTGGCATGCATAAAAAGCTTTCAGCTATTTAGTCACCGCATTTCTTGTATTTGTTTGCTTCCTGGTTTCAACCACAAACAGATTATTTAAACATTTTTCCAACATTTTTGTCCATCGAGTGTGTGGGCGAATGTTAGAAATTGCTTAGGCATAGATAAAAATGCTCTATAGCTGTGTATGTAATTAGGTTAATGAGACTTAGAAAGTCTCATTTACCTGCTCAAACTGAGTAACGACAGTGAGTACCAGTCTTTCTCAGTGTTTGTCACCCTCACTCTTATGTCACCTGTTAAATAAAATGACTTTTTTTTTTTTTTTTAGATGGCCATAAGTCTTAACTTAAACATTCTCCATGCACAGGTTGTTTCTGTCTCGTGGAGCTGACGTCAGTCAAAGGAACAGGGATGGAGAAACTGCTCTGGACTGCTGTTCTTGCGGTTCTAAAGTGTGGACAGCCCTTAATACCAACAAGAAGCTGACTGATGCCAGGAGAGGAAGGGAATGCCGTGGAGAGAGAGTGCTCAGCAGGTAGTGCTGCACTAAGTGTGAAATGGATTCTATATGTGGTCCTATTCCTTTGTTGGCTGATGAATTTCTGCTTTCACAAAATCTGCTATTCCTCAGAAAGAAAAACTAAAAATAGTTTCTTTTGTTTTGTTTTTGTGTTTTTTGTAAGCTTACAGCATTTGAATTGGTTTTAAAATCTATTTTCCTTTTGTTAGGGACATTTCTCGGGGGTATGAGGCAGTGCCTATCACCTGTGTTAATGCAGTGGACAGTGAGCCATTGCCTGAAAACTTTAAATATATACCAGACAGCTGCGTAACCTCCCTGCTGAACATAGACAAAGATATCACTCACTTACAGGTAAGACTTGCAGTATGCGTAAATTATACATTTATTGCAGCAGTCCAGAGAAGACAAAAGTACTCTGAAGAGGTTTGCAGTCATTATACAGAAAATGACTTCAAAGATACAGCATTGTAAGAGAATAGGTACTATCAAGGCCAGCTTCTAATGGCTCACTGATTGTGTCACTCAGCACTGCACCTGCACAGACGACTGCTCATCTAGCACCTGCATATGTGGCCAACTCAGCTTGCGTTGTTGGTATGACAGCGTAAGTAAAACCAGTGCACCTGCTGAAATGTTTTCAGATGACACCCATGTTTTAAATAAGAGCGCGTTCATAATGACTTGTTTCATAAAGCTTACATTTCCTTCCTTCACTGTTGGGGTAGAAATTGGTATTACATTACAGTGCGGCTTGGCCCACTTAGATTTTGTTTATCTCTTCAACAAAGAATGATGTTGTGAACATAATGCTTCTTCAAATTCTGTTGACAGTTTGTGTAACTTTGGAACTTTCTAAAACAGAAATATGAATAAAGTAGGTTTTTTGTTTTTGCTTTTTAAAGTCATATCAGTTTCTACTTGGCACTAAAATTTCCAACTTATTCCTTTTTAAAAACAAATTATCTAATGAGAATCTGTTTTTATTCCTAATAGCTATTTGTCTCATGGTGTATGTGACTGCAGGAGGGTCGACTACCACTGGACTTCTGCCAGCGGGAGCCCCCGGTGCTGTTTGAATGTAACCATGCATGTTCCTGCTGGAGGACCTGCAGGAACCGTGTGGTCCAGAATGGACTAAGGTAAAGTGCTGCTGTTTGGTATCCTACTGTTAAACCTGTGAAGAAAGTGAGCTTCATAACAAAGATCAGCTGAAAGCAGCTGCTTTGATCACATGGATTAATTTTTGCAAAGAAGATGGTCAATGATAAATGCTGTCAATGGGTCCTGAATAGCGTTGGTAATCGAGAACCAGTTGTTGTAGAAAACCAGTTCCCAGTAGTCCAGTTTCTTGGAATTGTTTGTCTGCCTGCCTATTGATCACTTATCAGTTCTGGCACTCTTGCTAAAATCAGCTGATTTCAGTTCGCATGTCAGAGGTGGAAAATAGCAACGCTGTCTAGAGCGTGGATATGGACACTTATTTTTATTGCACAAAAGGACGAAATAAATGGTAAAGTGGAAAACAGCATGCAGGACAGAAACAACCGCATTAGGCTGCTCACACAACTTTGCTACTTTGCAAGCATCTGCCAAGACAGCATGCTAACGCTAAGCTAGCCAAGAACCCAGAGTGAGATAATCCAGACCCCAGCCAGGCAGACCCCGAACTTCAACAGGTAAAAAAGCAGATGAGCAGTCAGGCTGCAGCCTCCCTTTCTACCTATTCATGTTTCAAAAGCAGAATCACTGGGGCGATCACTTTTTTGTGCTGGTTTTTATCTTTGTTTTGTGTGGTCAGCTTTGTATTCTACTGAGAGAAAGCCTGTTTCAGCTACCATAGGGCGAGGGGGCGGGGACAGTCAACCATTCACACTTGCATTCACATGAATGGGCAATTAAGATTTTTAAAAGTCAGACTAACTGCCTTGTTTTGAATTCAAATTCAGCTGACTAAAATAGAGCATCAGTTTATCCCTATCATTTATTTTTAGGGGTGGCAAAGTGCTTCAAGATGCTGTGGTTAGCACTGTCACCTTACAGCAAGAAGGCTCTGAGCTTAAGCCTGCTTGTGACCTTTCTGTGTGGAGCTTACAGGTTCTCCCTACATGGGTTTTCTCCTGGTACTCCAGGAGAGTGCTGTGCTTTTTCTGCCTAAGTGCTTTCTAGCTAACACTCAAATCAGAGAGCGACTTATCTTGCCCAAGGACTGGAGCAGCAAAGGATCAAACCACCAACCTGCCAATTAGTAGATGACATGCAGGCATCCCAGTCAGAGCAATATATTCCTCCTTTATTTAGCACTTGCACTTTTCCTTTAAAGATTTAATGGAGCTCCTATTGTTATAGAGAACATACTCTGAATAGCTGTTTCTGCAGTTGCAGTGAAGGTAACCTTCGCATGTTTGAGAGACAAATATTTCCCTGCATTTTCAGCAACTAGGTAAAATGTGTATTTCAGGCCCAAGCCTCTAAAAATTAAGTGTCACTTTTACCTATACCCATTTACATATTCTTCAGAAATCCTTGCTCATTAGCTCAAAACTTGCTTTATGTTTGTGTTTCCTTGGAGAGTGCCTCTTGTTACTGCCTTGATTGAGGTTTCACGCAAGTTCGGGTGATAATAAACTGCATTTGTGGTTTTCCTAAGAAAAGCAAAAGCATCACATCAATCATGCCAGCTCGATGTGTATGCTGTGGGAACCATTAGGTGACAGCCTACGTGCCCGAGACATTGCTGGCAGGCAGTGTTATTAGGCCAGAAGAGGAAAGATTTGATGTGCAAGGAAAAGGACTCACTTTCTAAGTTGTTTTCATATTGAATCAAATCAGTGTAATTTTTCTGTCTTAATGTTCCTCTAAGGCATGCTGCCACTTCTGCCATCGACATTGAGGAAATGATTACCTTGTTGTTTTTTTCAGGGTCCGGCTACAGCTGTACAGGACACAGAATATGGGCTGGGGAGTGAGAGCCATGCAGGATATCCCTCAAGGAACATTCATTTGCGAGTGAGGATTGTTTCATAAGTGAAGGAATAAAATGTAGTGTTTTAAAGAATAGAAGATATATAAAAGAAGCTGTGCTATGAGCACACTTCCTTTCTGATTCACAGGTATGTTGGCGAGATCATCACAGATGGAGAGGCTGACAAAAGAGAGAATGATTCCTTCCTGTTTACCCTCGACAATAAGGTCAGTCAATAAGTATAAATACATTTTTAAAGCTGCACTCAGGAGAGTTTATTTATATACGGTCATGGGTAAAAGGAAGTAAATTTTTTCCAATTATAAAGTCTCAGTGTAATTGGAGGGGGGATAAAGAATAAAATTCTTCTCATCACATTCAAGATCTTGAATAATCAGGCCCCATGTTAAAGTCGTCATAGTACTGTATTACCTGCATTGTGAGGGCTCCTCGCTCTCAGAATGCGGGCTTAATTGTGGTTCCTAGAGTATTTAAAAGTAGAATGAGAGGCCAGAGCCTTCAGCTTCCAGTTTGGATTCAGGAGACATACACCCTCTGTACTTTTAAGGCTAGGCTTAAAGCTTTCCTTTTTGATTTTAGTCTTTCTGACTTTGTTTCTCAGATCATTGTAGAGGAATTTCAGCCTACATATATTTACAACATTGCTTCAGTTTCCAGGCATTTGTTTATGAACAGCTCTTAGTGTCCTGCCACAGCATTTTAATAAGGTTGAAAACTTGAATTGACAAGACTATTGCAGCAACTTCATTCAGTCCAGCCATTCGGGAAGTGAATTGCTGTTGTGAACAGCATTTCACATGTGCTCACTATATATTCAACTTTCTGAAAAAATGATCAATAAAATCTAGATTAACTGTTTTGTAGAAGCTGATCATGTGACTGTGTTTTTGGTCTTTCAACTTCATCATGGTGGTGTCTCCTTTTTCTAACATCTGTCTTATCAAAAGGCAGTCATTAGCAGGATAAAAATTTTACTTTTTAGGGCCCGAGCACTAAAAGTGCGATGCCCCTATCAGAATCGCTACGAACACATAGTTTGAGTTACATGAAAGAAATTTGGTACACATGTCAAGATGAGCAAAAAGTCAGTGGGCCCATCGCAAACCCAACAGGATATCCAGCATTTTGAATTGAAGGTGACATTTTGGTACAGATCTTGCCATTTCCAGGCCTTGTACTTTTGCGAACTCCTCCTAGGGATTTTATCAGATCAGCTTCATATTTGGTCAGTGTCAACTACACACCCGGGCCATATTAAACTGCGGAGCTTTTGAATTTTTGTTATAGGGCGTGGATGTGGTGCCACGGCGAATTTTGATCATTCGCCATGAAAATCTTATTTGCTCTCATTCCCACATACATTGTCCAAGCTGGACCAAAGTGCTCACATATGATAAGGCTCCGCCCTTGAACATATTTCAACTGCCGTATTTGACATCGGCGACAGCGCCACCTAGTGGGAGCAGGAAGTGTCACGTCTTATACTTTGATGTACTGCTCCTCACAGGTTGAGCCCATCCACCTGAAAAGCGGTGAGAATAAACATCAGTCCCTCATGTGTTTCAGTGTGAAAATTGTGAGTTTAGATTCAACAGCGCACCTTGATGGCAAGGCGATTCGCCATGAAACAGAAAGTATCTTTTGAGGGACTTAGAAAGCTCAAAAACTCTTGAAATTTGGCACATACCTTGTTTTCATGGAATATTGCAAAATTTTCAAAAGACCAGCCCCTTGCCCTATGTTTCATCTATCTATCCATCCATATTTTTCCGCTTATCTGGGGCTGGGTCGTGGGGGCAGCAGCCCAAGCAGAGAAGTCCAGACCACCCTCTCCTCAGCCACCTCCTCCAGCTTGTCCTGGGGAACACCAAGATGTTCCCAGGCAAGCCGAGAGATATAATCTATCCAGCGTGTCCTGGGTCTGCCCCAGGGCCTCCTCCCAGTAAGTCATGCCCAGAACACCGCGCCCAGGAGGCTTCCTTGTCAGATGCCCACACCTCCTCAACTGGTTCCTTTCGATGTGAAGGAGCCAGACTTGGATGGCCAAACTTCTCACCCGATCTCTAAGGGAGAGGCCAGCCACCCTTCGGAGGAAACCCGGAGTGGGCACTCCACCCTTTTCCGGCTGAGGACCATGGCCTCAGATTTGGAGGTGCTGATTCTCATTCCCACCGCTCATCTGCCCCAGGGGACTCTGCCACCAGGGAGTTGTTTAACTTCCTCAGTGACGTCACCCCCGGAGGTTGGTGGGTCATCCCCTTCGTCCCCAGACTCTGTTTCCTCCATGGAAGATGTGCCAGTGGAATTGAGGAGGTCCTCGAAGTATTCCTTCCACCGCCCAACAATTTTCTCAGTCAAAGTCAGCAACGCTCCGCACTATACACAGTACAGGTAGAACACCGCTTTCCCCTCCTGAGCCTCCTGACGATTTGCCAGAATGTCTGTGAGAGAGTTTTTGCTTCAGCCACTGCCTGCGCTGCATTTCGCTTGGCAGCCTATTAGCTGCCTCTGAAGTCCCACAGGCTAACCAGACCCGATAGGACTCCTCCTTCAGCTTGGTGGCTGAAGGACAGGCACTAACCACCTTGCGGCCGCAGCTCAGTGTAGCAGCTTTGGCAATGGAAATGCTGAACATGGTCCATTCAGACTCAATATCCCAATCTCCCTTGGAATGCTGTTGAAGCTCTCCCGGAGATGTGCATTAAAGATCTCGCAGACCAGGGCCTCTGCTAGGCATTCCCAGCACACCCTCACTATACATTTAGGCACGCCAAGTTTGTCCTCCCCCGCCACCTGATCCAACTCACCACCAGGTGGTGATCAGTTGACAGCTCAGTCCCTCTGTTTACCCTAGTGTCTAGAACATATGGCCTTAGGTCTGGTGATACAGTTAAAAAATCGATCATCGCCCTGCGGCCTAGAGCGTCCTGTAGCCACGTGCACTTATGGACACTCTTATGTTTGAACATGGTGTTCGTTATGGCCAGAATGTGGTTTACACAGAAGTCCCAACAACAAAACACCGCTCAGGTTCAGATCCGGGAGGCCGTTCATCCCGATCACTCCCTTCCAGGTCTTGCTATCGTTGGCCATGTGAGCATTGAAGTCTCCCAGTAGGACAATGGAGTCTCCAGGCATGGCACCCACCCAGGGACTCCAAGAAGGGTGGGTACTCTGAACCGCCACTCGGCGCATAAGCGCAGACGACGGTCAGGAGCCATTCCCCGACCCGAAGGCGCAGGGAACAAACCCTCTCATCCACTGGAAGAAACCCCAATATACAGGGAGGTATCTGAGGGGATACCAGGGATACCCACCCCAGCCCGCCGCCTCTCACCAGGGGCAACTCCAGACTGAAACAGAGTCCAGCCTATCTCCAGGAGACTGGTTTCAGAGCCCAAGCAGTGCAATGAGGTGAACCCGACTATATCTAGCCGGTACCTCTCAACATCCTGCACTAACTCAGGCTGCTTCCCCACCAGAGAGGTGACATTCCATGTCCCAATTGCCAGTCTTGGTAGCCAGGGATCGGTCCGCCAGGACCTCTGCTCCTGGCTACCGCCCGGCTCACAATGCACCCGACCCCTACGGCACCTCCTGCGGGTGGTGGGCCCGCAGGAAGATTGGCCCATGTCCCTTTTTTGGGCTGTGCCCCGACTAAGGCCAGGCCATCAGGGCACCCTCCCCGGGCCTGGCTCCAGGGTGGGGCCCCGGTAACCCTATCCTGGGAAGGGTGAATTGTTCCCTCAATGGGGTCTTCTGAATTGCTCTTTGTCTGGCCCCTCACCCAGGACCAATTTGCCATGGGAGAGCCTACCAGGGGCCAACATAGCCCCTGGGACACACAAACCACCACGATAAGGTAGCGATTCACAGAGGGGCTATGTTTCATCTATGAGTCTGAAATTTGGCAAGCTTATGGAAGATAACAAGATGTACAGAAAACTCTCTTGGATCAATGTTCCCCATCCAATGGGAAGTCAGCTATTTTCAATGGAACATATAATTTCGACTACATTTTTCCCTGTTTTTCGGGCTTGTACTTTAACGAACTCCTAGGGATTTCATCAGATCAACATGATCTTCGGTGAACTAAATCTAAAGACCTTTGTGATGTTAAATTGCGATGTTAAACGACGTGGTCATGGTGGCTTGTTGAGTTTCAATCACTCGCCAAGAAACACAAAACTAATGTCACGCAAACACACAATGTCCAATCGCTCCCAAACTTCACAGGCATGATGAGAGTTGAGCTCGGAAAAGATTGATATGCATTTGTAGGCAATGGTTAGCGCGCCACCTAGTGGGAAGAGGAAATGCAAGGTAGATTATAACGAGATAAAATTTTACCTCATGTTTCTACTCATGAAATCAATCAGTGTGATATCAGATTGGACTTGCTGGGTGTAGGTGTTGGGCATAGCTTAACGCCGCTTTAATTTTTGTTTTTTAACTGTGTGTGCAGGTTGGGGATGTCCATTGTATTGATGCAAGACTGTTTGGCAACATTGGTCGCTTCATCAACCACCTGTGTGAGCCCAACCTGCTGGCTGTGAGGGTGTTTACCATGCACCAGGACTTACGCTTCCCCCGGATAGCCTTCTTCTCTAGCCGGTCCATCAGAGCTGGAGACCAGATAGGGTGAGTGGTGACAAAAATCAGTGGGCCCAATAATGGCTGTTTGCTAAATGGCTGATCATTTAAGATGTAAAGAGATGGGAGAAATGCCCTTTAACCAAGTTATGAGTGCTGAGGTTGCATAGTTCATCCACCAGAGGGCACTTTGCAACTTACCTGTTGGGTAACCATCCAAACGGAGTCCGACAACATAAAAGAGTAATTAAATAGGTGTGTATGTCAATGTGTAAAGTATCTGCCTTGGGGTCTCCTCAGAGCAGTACACTACCAATCAAAAGTTTGGACACACCTTCTCATTTAATGGTTTTTCAATATTTTTACTCATTTCTATATTGTAGATGCATACTGAAGGCGTCAAATATATGAAGGAAGATATATCGAATTTTGTAGCAAAGAAAAAATGGAAAAATAACTATGTCTTATATTTTAGATTCCTGAAAGTAACCACACTTTGCTTTGTTGATGGCGCTGTACACCCTTGGCCTTCTCTCAATGAGTTTCATGATGTAGTCACCTTTTCACTTCACAGGTGTGCCTTGTCAGGGTTTAGTTGTTGCCTTCTTAATAGGGTTGGGACCATCAGTTGTGTTGCGCAGAAGTCCGTTTGGTGCACAGCTGACAGCCCTGTTTGACAACTGTTAGAATTCATATTAAGGCAAAAACCAATCAGCTATTTTAAAGAATCTAAAATATGAAATGTGTTTTGAGTTATTTCACACTTTTCTGTTTACTACATAATTCCATGTAGTAAAAATAAAGAAATAAAGTAGTTATAAAAATAAAGAAAAACCACTAAATTACAAGGTGTGTCCAAACTTTTTACTGGTAGTGTACATGCCCCAAACACCTTGCCTGGAAGGTTGTAAAGTCCCAGATAAGACTTTCACATTGAGTCAGTAATGGCAACACCTTTTAATGAGCTGTAGGGGCATAAATAAGCACTGAATGTGACCACAACGTTTTAGATAAATTTGTTTGGAATACTGAACTGTTCTTCATGCAAAGATGAAGCTTATGTGTGAGTAATAATGTAGAAAATCTGTTTTGTGTCTCTGAATGGAAAAAAAAAAAAGGACAATATATCAGAATATCAGATTTTTAAATGACCAAATATCAGTATCTGTGTTAAAAATCATAAATTGACCAGGCTGTAGGATGAACAAGTTAACACAATTGCTCTCTTTTCCTCAACAGGTTTGATTATGGCGATCACTATTGGAGGGTGAAGAGCAAGTACTTTAGCTGCCAGTGTGGAGCTAATAAGTGTCGTCACTCAGTTGCTAGTAAATAGAAACTCACTGATTCCTCTTTGTTACTGTGGCCTCTTTAATGTGAGAAACACTGCTTCCTGAACCAGATACCATGTAAGAGTGATGTCATGACTACAAGCAGTTATGTTGTCTGATATTTACCTGAAATGAAAGAGAGACATGTTTTAATCACCAAAGCACAAGATCTAACTTATTATGATGAAGTTACTTTTCTGTCAGAAAAACAAGTCCTAATAATGAAGACTGAGAGACCAACAGATGATTTTTACATTCATGGATTCTTCCTTTCATATTTCTACGTGTGGATTAATGAAGTTAACTGATTTGTGGTAGTTTGAGTTCTTTTGTGAACTTTTATTTTTTAACCTCATGTGTACTTTGTAGTAATTAAACATGTTTTATAACATCTGTGGTATTTTTTTGTGTTAATAGAGAAATGTGTCAGCAGAAGCAGCTTGTTTTCTTCTTTTTGCTGCATGATGAGGTCTGAGTTACAGTTGGTATTCCAGTTCATCTCAGGCTACTTGGGTTGATGGGTTTAAGGGTATAGATTGTATACAAAGAAGGTAAATCTAGCCATAGCAATGTCACAATTTAGTTAAGCATTATAGCCACCACTGTCTTGGTGTTTCAAAGCTGGATGTGACAATTTGTGTAAGAGGAGGGGTTTCAAACTCATTTCAGTTCATGAGAAATTTACAGCCCAGTAAAACCACTGCATAAAAACAAAGCTCTAAATTGTTCCCTTTTGTTTAGATTAAAAGAAAAACAAGTACAAAATTAAGTGGTGATTTACAAACATTATGAACAGCATGTTTTAATTTTTAAATAATTAACTGAAATAAATAAAAATAAATATACTTTAAAGAGCTAAAATGAAAAGTACAGTATCTCACAAAAGTGAATACACTTCACATTTTTGTAAATATTTCTATCTTTTCATGGGACAACATTGGAAGTATGACACTTTGATACAATGTAAAGTAATCAGTGTACAGCTTGTATAACAGTGTAAATTTGCTGAAACAAATAAGTTTATCTTGGTCTCATCAGACCACAGGTAATCCATACCCATAGTCTGCTTCTCTTCAGCAAACTGTTTGCAGGCTTTTTTGTGCATTATCTTTAGAAGAGACATTCTTCTGAGACGACAGCCATGTGATGCGTATGGTCTGATCCTCCACACCTTCAACCTCTGCAGCAATGCTGACATCACCCATACATCTATTTTCAAAAGAGAAATTCTGGATATGACGCTGAGCATGTGCACTCAACTTCTTTGGTCGACCATGGCGAGGTTTGTTCTGAGTGGAACCTGTCCTGTTAAACTTCTATATGGTCTTGGCCACCGTGCTGCAGCTCAGTTTCAGGGTGTTGAGTATATTCTTATAGCCTAGGCCATCTTTAAAGTAACAATTCTTTTTTTTTTTTTTAGATCCTCAGAGAATTCTTTGCCATAATGTGCCGTGTTAAACTTCCAGTGACCAGTATGAGAGAGTGCGAGAGCAATAACACCAAATTCAACACACCTGTCCCCTATTTGCACCTGAGACCTTGTAACACTAACGAGTCACATGACACCAGGGAGGGAAAATGGCTAATTGGGCACAATTTGGACATTTTGTTTAGGGGTGTACTCGCTTTTGTTGCCAGGGTTTTAGGCAATAATGGCCATATGTTGAGTTATTTTGAGGTGACATCAAATTTTCACTGTTATACAAGCTGTAAACTGACTACATTGTGTCAAAGTGTCATATCTTCAATGTTGTCCTATGAAAAGATATAACAAAATATTTACAAAAATGTGAGGGGTGTACTCACTTTTGTGAGATACTGTATATGGGAGATGTTTTAATCTCAGGCTTTTCTGGTGAAATTTTCACAGTAAGCAGAAGATGCACTGACAATATTTGGAATAATTGTATTATCAGTTTAACTTTGAGTTTACTATGGACATTTTGACCGGAAATCGTTTCGTCCCATTTAGTGTTTCTTTTTCGAAGGGAATCGAGCCGAAATACGTTAGTTTTTATCGCAGTTACATCAATTTTTGCTGGGTTAGTTGCAGGATTAAAAAAAAAAAATGAAATAAGATCTGTTCACAAACAAGCTCTTATTTTGCCGGAAGTCATTTTAATTCCGTGTAACTTGACCTGTGGCTCTTTCGCCTCCCTGTTGCTATGGCAACAGGGTTCGTCCAGGTGGAGCCACTGGCTGGCGTCTTGTCGGTCACGTGGGGTCTGAGGAACAGTAGAGAAAGTGGTAGCTACATTCCCATTAACCGCAAATTCACGGAAACAAGCAGCTGCACTGTGATTTCTCCTCGATGAACGATCAGAATGAAATGACATCAGTTTTTTCTTTCGTGGGGCGAAATGCTTTAACGAAGACTGCTTTTAAGACACAGCGGTCAGCAGTCTTTAAGAAAAGAAATGCTGCTGTTTACAGACGTTATCTGGTGGAAAACACGTTTACTCACCGTGACATTTCGCGTTTTTTTTCTCTGCTATAGTCTTTTGTCTTGAGGTGGGTGTCTTAGACACGGTGTTCGGTTGTCTCCGCATCCTCTAGCATGGACTTGTAGCGTTGACGCCAGTATTAAAGCTGCCTGCGAGGACGTGGGCAGTCATGCCATGAAAATGATGCATCATGGAATGTGAGCGTCTAAACTTTAAGCAACAATTCCACGCCGCGGAGAGTAAAAACATGGTAGGCGGCAGAGGTGAGGCTATAACCGACTGAGGCCGATGAAAAATAGCCTCCATATGCTCGTTTTCTTGTGAATGTTTGACTCTGCTGGTCCTGGCCGACACACGCACCCAAAGGACCTGCAGGGGGACAGGACATCAGTGTGTGTGGTGATGCTTCTTCTCTATTGTTTTTCTGGTGTCAGTTTTGGTTTCTCCAGCAAGGTCTGCGCTATTCCGCAATGGCTCGATTTGAAGACGAACTGTCCAGCCGCTATGGAGGCGGCTGTCCCGCGGCCCCTACCAGGGGGGCCAGCCGGCAGCCGGGGCCTCCGGGTGGCCAGAGGATGTACAAGCAGACGATGGCCCAGAGAGCCAGGACCATGGCCATTTACAACCCAATTCCAGTCAAACAGAACTGCCTCACAGTCAACCGCTCTTTGTTCATCTTCAGCGAGGATAACGTCATACGGAAATATGCCAAAAAGATCACCGAATGGCCATATCCTTACAACCCAGTAAACCTCCAGATAAGCCGCTCTGTCCTGTATAAAACCCGCATGTCTGACGCCGAACTCCCGGGAAAATTTAAGGGTTCTTACTTAGCGGCAGAAGAAGCCGGCATCTAGAATACTGTTTATTAATTAGTATTAATATATATTAAGAAAGCAAGGTTCTGCTAAAATGTAAAACTTGCACAGCTGGCTCTCTGGTTGTTTCCAGTGTTGGTCACAAGTCCCATGCTTCTAAATGCTGTAGTCATGAGTTAGTTTATAATATAGCACATCTAGGTGAGAGGTGAAGTTTATATGTGATGACATGACTATATGGGTTTGCTGGTCGATCCTTAGCTTCCTCGGGTCTTCTGGTGAATGCTGTCCTCTGCAGATGGTGCTGTCCAGGGTACTGAACTTCAGCAATCTGCAGGCTTTCTTCAGCAGTGAGGCGGTGGCACTCTGCATGGGTGTGACACAAAACAAACAAGCGCTGAAATGCAGCAGGTTTCAGGTTATAAAGCATCTCATGCCTGCTTGGTATATTTTGTGCATAGTGAGTGAATGCCACCTGTTGAGCTTTGTGTGCTGACCAAAATAATTTCTTACTGGTGTGCATTTTGATTTTTTCTGAGAAAAAGTCCCTGAAAAGACACCTTTATATGTGCATGAGTGTTCATACAATTAACTCACATTTAGTTGTGGAATAGTATCCATTGCTTAAGTTGGTTAACCTCTGTACTAAGCAAACTTTTATCATGCTTTGATGTCGCAGTGCATTAGTGAGCCCATTATCCTGGTGCGGCTCAATCACAGCAGCGCCGCAGGAAGATTTACTGTGATTCAAAGCAGTTGGAGGCCTGGTGGCTGGAATCCATTGCTCTCCTCCCTCTCCTGAGGATGCCCTCCTACTGTTAGAGCTGTATCATCCCTGAGGTGTACTAATAACACAACAGCAGTGCAGTGTAGGGAGGGAGATACCCAAATGAGCTGTACATATCTGCATTTAAGTTCTTTCAAAAAGCAAAAGTTTAATTCAACACTGAAGAAGTGCTGCATATCACCAGATATGCATTTACAAGCTCCCACCAGACTGGAGAATGGTGATCACTTTGGGGTGTCTTGCTTTTGCAAAATATCAGGGAGTGTATTATAAGATAGCTATAGCCCTCTAGTAAGGTGCTAGTAAAATAGTATGAATATATTGAAGTTTTTAAAGGGGCACATCACCCCCTATTTAGTTTACTATACTGTATTTTTCTGTGGGTGTAGATGGAAAAAGTAACCATCTATACGCATATATACAACTATAATCAGGAGTTGTCAGCCTTTAATTTTTGTGTAAAAATTTAACTGGAAGTGTGTGTTATAAGTGACCAAGTTGAGGTCTAGATCATTAAAAAGGCTTTCCTCAACTGTTTTAAGTGTGTAAGGCCAAAGCTGGAAAGATTACTTTTAAAGTGTGAAAGGTCACACTAACTAAATTTAATGAAAGGAGTACAACTTATGCTAGGTGCTAGGTGTT
>VOQK01032906.1:16560-26903 GCA_015052645.1 Benitochromis conjunctus
AACGTTGATGCTCACGCCCACACCAAAAGCTGATTTAGGAAAATGCAAAAATTGTGGCAGCTGTGGTTCAGGAGGAGGTGGTCACCTTCCAGCTCCAGTCTACATGTCGACCAGATATTGAATTCCAAATTGCTTTCAAATGCATCCATTGTGTGTGTGTGCGTGTGTGTGTGTGTGCGTGTGTGTGTGTGTGTGTGCGTGTGTGCGTGTGTGCGTGTGTGTGTTCACAAAGAGTGCAGTGACGGAGCTTACACATTGGCACTAACATCCAGTGTTTCTTCTTTACTCAGCTCTTTTCACTCACTGTGTGTTTATTAACCACTCTGCTTTTAATTATTAGTAATTAATTTTATTAAGTTTTTAAGCTCTCTTTCCTGTTTGTGTCTTTTGTTCTTTCTCACCCCCCAACCAGTCCCAGCACACATCTGCCCCTCTCTGAGCCAGGTTTCTTCCTGTTAAAAGGTTGCTTTTCCTTCCCACTCTCGCCAAGTGCTCGCTCATTAGACAGTCGTCTGATTGTTAAGGTTTTGTCTCTGTAGTTGTATGGTCTTTACCTTCCAATGTAGCGTGCCTTGAGGTGACTGTTGTAATTTCGCATTTTATAAATAAAAGTGAGTTGAATTGAATAGTCGCATCACAATGCATACATAAATTACTGAAATGGTCATTTATGTGTGCATTAGTACTATTTTGTTGGAAAAATAAAAAATTGGAGTAGTTTATAGAAAATGTGCAAACATACAATATAAAATTGTATTCAGATGTTGTAGTTTTTGGGTTTCTAAAATAAAATAGAAATAAATTAAATTGAGTGAAAATGAAATGAAACTTGTGACTCCACTGTCACTCGCCTAGCCTGCAAATATGGGCTTCATTGCTCTTTAAAACAGGACTATTATCTCCCAGCATAGAAACCGATCCCAAAGGACACCTTGTGCATATCTCGGTTTTCTGAAAGAACAGCAGTATTTGACGACCTGGGAATGAAAAACACGTTGAATGTGCATGTAGCATCTGCCAGAGTGAATGTAGAGCTTCATTTTCTCTGCAAACGTGTCCCTTTGTTCATTAACACTTGGGGAAAAAAAGCTACTACAATATGCCATAGGCAGAAGGGGCACATCACAAAGTCATAATGCTTCTTAATCCAGTTTGTTTATTTATTGCTCTCTCTTATAATTCTGTGTTGTAAACCGGAAATTCTCTCAAAATAACTGTGAACAGAAATTATTCAAAATTGCATGTTAGTATTTTTCCCCACACAGGCATGTGTGTGTGTCCATATTGATAAATGAGACCGACCCTAAGCAACAAGAGCCAGTGCCCATGTTCAGTGCCTCAGACTTCATCTGTTTCCCACTGGCTCCATGGGAACAGGTAATCAGGTTTGGTGAGCTATTGTCTCGGAACGGCAGCTACCTGCCTGGTAATCGGAAATGAGTGAGCGTGATGTGGAAAGACTATGGCAAGATTTTTCTTGGGTGAGAGAGATGGGGGGAGGAGGGAGGTGGATGAGGGAAAGTGAGACAGGTGTATTAAGTGTGTTTGTGTGTGTGTGTGTTTTTCCAGCCAGAGACTGGAGAAAGAGAAGCTGGAATGGACAGTGCCAGAGAAAGCTTGTGTCCCTGAGGATTCTTCTGCAGTGATGGCTATTGGTATCTTTGTTTCCTTGGGGGACCGCTGCTCTGTCATCTTGAGCACACTTTCACAATAAACACACACATTCACACCCGCTCACACTCATGTGCACATACACACAATCCTCCGACACTGCATTCTGCCTGCTAGGTATTAGTCTGTTTTTCTGGGATATACACACTCAATCATTCACAGCTGCACACATGAATTTTGGTTTTGCGAGGCACTGAACAAAACACACATGCGATGACTTGTACGGTTCCCCCCCAGTGCTACACTGTGGCATCCATTATTGCCCAGCACAATGACATCAAGGTCATGCCTTCAGGAGATCTGCATTTTGTCAAAAGTGACACCGTATTGCTGCCATCACCGATGCTGCTGCTGTTGCTGAGGATTTATGCATCACTCTCTGGTTGTTCGTTCTTGACATTTTCAGCTCAGTAGGTGGCTAGAAATCTTTTCAGCATAACAATACTGTTTTGAAAGCAGGAAATCAATTCATGTTTTTCATGTGTTGTCATGTGTTAGTTACCTGCAGAGGGAGAAAGTAAGGAGGCAAATTTAGTCAACTACAGATTTAAAGTAGTGACACTTTTCCTATTGTCAGCTATGTATTCATACTGGGTATCACTTTCTAACAAAGTATAGTTTAAAGAGGTTAGGTGTTATTGACTTTAAAACATATGGACATTCAGAAACACTGAATAAACTCTTAATAATTTAAGAATTACTGGAAAGTTTAAAAATAAAGTGCTTAAAAATGTATTAGATGTATCAGAAAACACCTAAATTTAGCTTAAAAACTACTGAAAAGTGTCAGTTAGATGTTCGTTTAATTTAGAGATCACATGTATATTTTCATTATTTCTTTGCAGTTGTGTCTTTTGCCTTCTCTTGTCTTAATCTTCATCTTCTGCCACCTCTCTCCTCCACATTTCCACCTTGTCCTTGTCTTCCTCCCCATGTGAAGCCTCATCACCTGAACTGAAGTCTGGGCTCTAACATAAGTAAATTGGCATAAGCAATCTTATTTATTCTCAATATTGTTGCAGTTGCTTATTGTCACTAATTAGACATGCAGCCCTCTCATCTCCTGGCAGCTGACAGCGATTTGGCAACAACAACGGCATCTGGTTATAAGCTAACACTTTGCCAGCTAACAATAGGCTAGTTTGCCCTAAAAATCACACCTTTTCACTGATGAACAGGTTGATCACATTTTCGCATCCTATGAGAGTTTTTTCACTGGCATCCAAATCTGATGACGTTAGATCCACTTCAAATAAAGCTTTGGTAACACTAGCTAACAGTGGCTAAAACAGCAGTAATTAGCTGTGGAGATAAACAGTGGACTGGAAGTCTATACTTACTGCAGGTTTCACGAGCCAGAGCATTTGACATGCTTTGGTGTAAAAATGTAAATTGTCACCCGATGTTTTGCTTACATTTTTTATTCCTAATTAATTGTTAAAGGTCATCATTCATCATCATATCCTTCAAATATATTAATATATAGTGTCTACAAAGATATTTAATGAAGAGACAGTAATAGAATCTTGCAAATCAGCCACAGTTGCTATGAGGTTCAGAGGGTTAGCATGAAATCCCAGATGTCAGTCAGGTGGTGGGGATCACATAGAGTAAAAGACGCCTGATCTGTTCCCCTCAGAAGATTTGTCCATCATTTAACAGCTTAAAGATTGATACATTTATACCTTTTATTAATTACAATGTATTTGCATAAACTAAAGTTTCATCCTAATCACTTACCTAACCAGGGTTGTGCTGCGTTGGAGCTTATCCCATCGGTCACTGGGTGAGAGGTATAGGTAAACCCTAAATAGATCACCAACCAGTTACAGAGCTTACACATTGATGCTCACATCCACACCAAACGCTCATTTGGAAGCATGCAAAAGTTGAGAGAGCTGTGGAGCTCCAGTCCAATCCATGTCAACAAGATGCTGAATTTCAAATTGCTTCCAAGTGCATGTGTGAGTGTACATGTGAGTAAAAAAAAAACATTTCCAAGTATAGAATAAGGGACTGTATGGATGTGTGTTGGAATGTCTTGTTTTGCAAAAGCAATTCCAGTTCTCACTAAGAATGGAAAACGTTCCCTTAAGTAACAAGAACTTGCAGAAAAGCCTACAATCCAAGACTTTTGGTGAAAGTTTTGCTTTGTTAGCTTTATATGATTGTATTATTATTATTACTATTATGCCCAAAAGCTGAAATCCCTTTAAGAGAATGTGTTTTGTTTCGGGGAGGTTTGTTCCTAAGACCCTATAGTTGTTCTTATAAATGATGAACTGTAAGTTTCTCTAAATAATTGTTATTCATAACTAAAGACTAACAATTCATAAAATAAAATATAACATACTTATAGCTATTAGTAGGAATAGTTAATGTGTATGTAGTATAAAGCACTAATTAATACTAGGCTTAATAACCAATATACAGGCATACAATAACTCATGGTGAAATGTAAAGCCTACCAAACAAATCTCTTGCAACAAGATGAGCCGAGCTAAGAAAAGCAATAAATCGACTTTTAGAAAGTTGCTTCAAATAAGAGACATTAAGAAAAGAAAGATTTTCTCAGTAGATTCACTTGAAAGATTGAAGAAGCATATGTAAACATAAACATCATCAAACAAATACACTAAAAGGATGATGAAATATTTAACACCAGAGCCTTTAATAGTACCCGCCTGGAGGAGTGCAGCCTGCCAAGCCAGGAGGAAAGGCAGAAGGAAGGGAAAGATCCACTTTGGGT
This sequence comes from Benitochromis conjunctus, assembly GCA_015052645.1. NCBI lineage: Eukaryota > Metazoa > Chordata > Actinopteri > Cichliformes > Cichlidae > Benitochromis > Benitochromis conjunctus. The sequence goes on from VOQK01032906.1 coordinate 20,981, forward strand.
TAAAGCAACTCTTGGTGTGAACACAAACTCACACAAACTCCCACCACAAAACTAACAAGGTGCACAAGGCAGGCAAGGCGCAGCTGTGGCGAGAGTTGTCACTCCAGACAACCTGAAGTAAGAAGCCAAACAACCCTCCCGTCAAGGCTAAGACTCCCCCAAAAAAAGGATGTGGGTTATGGGTCACATTGAAATCCCAAAATGAAACAAATCATCAAGAAAAAATACTTGTCATAATCACCCACAACAATAAAACCCCTTTCCTAATATTGTGTAGGTCTCTCTGATGCTGCTAAAACTGCTCTGACCCTTCAGGGAATGAAGCATGGTTTCTGGTCATGTTCCATGATGTCTGGCACCAGGACAATGACAGCATGTTGGGCTTGTTTAAAGCGCATTTAAGACAATAAATACTTTATTCACCTTAAAAGTTGGGGAATTTCTGTGCCACAGCAGCCAAAACATGAAAAAGAACTTAGCTCAATAAAATAAATAAAATATCATCGAACAAAATTGCTTGGAGAGATATATAATACAACTCTTAAGTAGTATGTCAATTAAATAGAAAAATTCAAAAAGTGAAGAATCAAAATTTAAATATAATATAATAAAGAGCCTGAAATGAATCCATTACCATTAACCATTGGGAGCAATCGCAGTTCGCCTCAGCCACAGTTATTTGGATGACCTCTGTGTCAGCTGATGGAGGAATCCAAACAGTGTGCTTACTCAAACTGGAATTCTTTGACATGAATAATATGGACGCATTCGACCAGCAGGAAGCTCAATATTCAGGTCACAGAAACACTCCATCACAGAAAGCTGTCCAGCATTATACCACTTTTCTGTCACAAAAAGTGCAATCACGCTAAATTTTCTTCTTACCACTCAGATTAACGTCCCTGTCCACTAATAAAGCTCAAAATCCCTGCAATGTCTCTGTCAACGTATTTCAGGCAGTTTGTCCAAAGTTTGTCCATTCTGCGCTCCAGATGGGTTGATTGTGTTAAAAATTTTAATCGCGTTAATCGTGATGACGGCGTTAGTGCATTAACGCGGCATTAACGCTGCCAGCCCTAGAATTAACACAATTAAATTAGGTATTCAAGATAAACCATTCCTTTCCTATTCCCTTCCGCAAACCAAACATATGATCTAACCATTAAATATAGTTCGAAAATGGCAAAATATACCAAATATCCAAAGAAACATGAAGAAACATTTGCAGAACGAGATGAGTTTCAGGCAAATGCAAATTAATACCAATATTAGATCATTAACCATCACATTTTGAGTTATATACGTGATGAGAAAGAGAAAATAACAGCTGGCGAGACTGTTCAGGGGGATTTGGCGACTCCGGAGCGTCTTCCTCCTTCCCACAGTGATCCGTCAGGCTGAGTCCCACAAACAAAAAGAACTGTGTTTTGGATCAGGGCAATGCTTATTACTGAGGCACAGAGATGGAGAGGCAAGCAAGAGGGAAGGAGCTTAAAAGGAGAGAATGCAGAGATTGGGGGCAAAGAGAGGGCCAGGAAGGGATGAGTGCCAGCGCTGCCTCCAGTGTCCATCTCAGATCCCTCCATCCTTCCCTTCATCCTCCCCCTCCATCCTGTCCCTTCTCCCACTTTTCAGCAGCTGGCTAGTTTTTTACCCCAGCAGAGAAAGGTCTCTCTGATGGAGCAGACTGAGGCTTCAGTGTGTGTTCAATCTAAGAACAGAGTCTCTCTCTCTCTCTCTCTCTAAACTCTCTGTGAATTTACACCCGCTGCCCTCTCTCTCCTTTTCTCACATCGTCATCTGTGTCCTTCCCTCCCTTCCTTTCCTCTGTTTTCCAAAGTCTCCTTTTCCTCCTCCAGTGTTTTACCTTAGTCAATTCCAATGCTTGCTATTTCTTCCTTATCTCCTTTCTATATTTTTTACTCATCCACCACTCCAACTCTTTTCACGCTCTCTCTCTCTCTCTCTCTCTCTCTCTCTCTCTCTCTCTCTCTCTCTCTCAATTCAGCTGTCACTCCTGTCACTCTGCACTTTCTTTGGACCATCTTTCCAGTCCACTTTTAATTGACTTGGAGCAGCATGTTGCTGAGATGATAGGAGCAGTCCTCCTGGGGAGGTCGATATGTACAGATATGGAGCACCAACTCATTGCCACAGAATAAACATTGGCTCACTGCAGGGTATGAGATGCAAGGGACTTTTCAAGGAAGGGTTTCTTCCAGATATGTATTTAAGTCCAGCTGCAGAAATGAGGCCATAAACTCAGTGTTTGAAATATCCCAAAGATGTGGCAGTGGGTAATTCAGTTCCACTGCACATTCAAAGTTCAGGCCTCTCAATAATATTGAGAAGCACAATGTTCATGGAGTTCACATCCCCTACTAGTTTGCAATATTACATCAAAGTGTGTCTCCGGGTTTCCATAATTTATTTGAAGTAATTACTCAATTTGTTTCACCTCTCAATATTGTGACATCTTGCACTGGGATCACACGGCAACACGCCAGCAAATTCCACTAAAACACCTTTGAATTTAACCTTTGTTTTGATGTTCTTGTAAACCAGACAAAGTATTTAAGCCGTCTTTGAGTACATGCCATTACAGTAGCTGTTTTTAGGCTTACATTTGCCATGATAAAGAAAACAATACCAGCCTACCTGATAAACCTGATAAAAAATGACATTAGAAGGCATTTTTGTCTATTTTTTTTTCATTTAAATTTCAATACACTTCTTTTTAGCTGGATGTGTTTTATCCTTCTCTAATTATCACCACTGATAGAGTAAGAGTAACTCATAACACCAGATATCTACTTCCCGCTTGAACTACCTTCTCTTACTTAGTTGGTGGACATTCCCATTTCTATTCTTGTTTGCATCGCATTCATAAATATTAAAGGAAAGATTCCTGGAAATGACACAGTTCAATGTGGGATCATTCTGACGCTATAGAGGCTCTACATGTAAAATCCTCGCATCAATAACTAGACCTTTTTAAAAGCACTGCATTTTTTTTCTTTTTTCTTTTTTTGCCCGGAGGGTTAAGAGGTTTAATGAACTGGTGGGTTTGCAGGATTTTCACTGCTGTAAACATAGTAATCATAGTTTCACTTGTGATACATTTTTAATTTGGAAGCTCTCAAATGGAAAGCCGCATTGACCTCAACATACCACCCAATTAAATAATGCACTCTAAGGTACTCACACATTGAATATCTTTCGAGTAAAAACTAGAGCACGGATGAGTCTCCATCAGGTTTGGTAATTAAAAACTGAGTTTATGATTGATTGAGTGATGCATTTGCAATATAACACACAATGGAGATATAGTTTTAAATATTAGTTTTACAAAACTTGTATACATTGACATCGGCAGTTGAAACTTTATTTCAACTGGAGATACCGCTACACGTTCCCTCACCTTACCTGAAGGTAACTTTTAATCACTTTTTTTTCAGGGAGAAGCAATTACAAGGAATGTGTCGAGGATTTATTTTTTTCGCTTCAAGTGACAGCATAAATTAACCCTTTCACGCATAGTGGTCACTACAGTGGAGGGGGGTAGCTCAGTAGGCAGAGTGGTTGCCCCTTGATTGGAAGATCGGGGGTTCAAATCTACCCAACAGCTACCCTGAGGTACCCTTGAGCCCAGTACCGTCTCTACACACTGCTCCCCGTGCGCTGGATTGTTAGCTGCCCACTGCTTTACTGAGTAAATGGGTTAAATGCAGAGTGCACTTTTTGTTGCCTTGTACGACAATAATGTAACTGTAACAATGTGCAATGACAATAAAAGCCTTCTTCTTCTTCTACAGTGGGCAGCTATTCAAAGGCTGCTTTCTTGTTTTTGTGTCAGTGTTGATGGTATACTTGCACATAAACCACTACATTGGACACTGATGTGTCACTCCATACCAAATTCATAAGTCAAAACGTATGTTGTCCACCTAAGTGGACATGTAAAACACTCGTTGAAAAGTACATGTTTAAAAAAATGAGGTTAAAAAATCTTTTTTTCATGCCTAAAGATGAATAAAAATACTTAAGAAAAAATCCTGATTGAGGTTGTCATAATTCATGCATGAAAGGGTTCATCTAAATATGCTCCCATTTAATAAACTGGTCATTTGCAAAGCTGACAATCAGTATGAGATATCTCGGGAAAATCAAAGAGACATGTTTGCATGGCCTTAACTGTCTTGGTACTTTGGTGTGGTGCAACAGGTTATTGGTAGTTTCTTTCTCGTGTGTTGAGTTGTTTATTATTTATTTGCCGCATCATTCCTGCCTGTGTTTTGGTTTTGTATTTCTAGATCCTAGGTTTTGGTCCCTTTGCCCCTCATGTTACTCTGTGCTTCCCTCTGTTCTGTGTCCAGTCATCCCTGCCTGTGTGCTCCTTCTATTCCAGTTTAGTCAGGTCTCTGTGTAAAGCCTGTGTCTCTGAGTCTGTGTCTTTGCATATGTGTTGAGTTTCCTGTTTTATTGTGAAGGTCTGTGTCTTATGTCAGTGCATTCACTTTGCGTCCTCCCTGTCTCATCATGTCAATCAAGTTCAGCCGTGTCTCCCTCCTGTGTGCAGTTTCCTCGTTTTCCTATGTGTCTTTATAGTGTGTGTTCTCTTGTGTTCATCACTGGTCCGTCTGTGTTTCTTCTGCGCGTCTTCCTGTGTCCCTCTGTAAATCATCCACTGTTTCTCCCTGCATGTCACCCTGCGAGTTTAGGTTTCAGTTTCTTTTGTTAGATCTTCCCAGTTAAGGTTATTTCTTAGTTCCTGTCCTCGCCACCTCCATGTCAGTCTGTATTTTCACCTCGTATCAATAAAGCTCTCTCATCGCATCAAAGCCAGTGCCTGCATTTTGGGTCCTTCTCTCACCTCCACACATCTGCTGCCGCAGCCATGACATTTATTAATATTTGTTCATTATTAGGAGCACTGGCTCAGATGAAATCAGCATTATGGAATCTTGAACCAGTGCTCCTGCAATCCAGTGTTAATTAATTAAAGCACAATTCAAAATACAAGGAAAGGTTACAAGATTTTACCATCCATTACTGTAATTTTTACATTTTTCAGGGCTATTTAGTGAGCAGCTGGGCAAGTCTGTTTGACACCTGTGGTCTAGACAGGCCAGTGCCCACTATCTTAAGGCACAATGTGCCTTTTTTGACGTCACGCTGTAAGTCTAAATCTAATGCTCCACATAAATGCACTCATGCCATTGCTATTTTGCATGATATTCTGTAATATAGTGTAATTTCCTCTTCACATCCAGTTATACTCACAGCTTTATTCTCTGTTCCTGTAGTTTTGTAATATTTTAGCGAGGGACAATTTATCCTTGTTTCCTAAAAAAAAATTGACTGAATGTATTCTTGTTTTACTCTTTTAAATACTTTAATTTAATTTTAAAGGATGTTGATGACCTGCCTTCTGTTCAGAATTGTCAGGGTTTTAAATACAGGACACAGAAACATAATACTAACCAAGCAAGGATAAACCAGATACCGCTTTTCTTTTTTCTTTTTTTTTGCAATGATGAAAGTAAAACAAAAGAAAAAGTGAAAATTATAGCTTTGATCTAATTAAGTAAGGTTAAAAAGCATAAACAGGCTATGAAACATAAGTGAGCTAAGATGGGAAGTATAAAATCTTGTTGCTGGGGACAATATGGTTATATTAAGAGAGCTAACCAGCTGTGATGTGTTGCAATTATTAACCTAATTGGTTAAATCCAAGTTAAATTTGACCCATTTTGACATTTGTCACAGGAGTAAAAATAGCATAATGTCATTCTTTTAGACTTAAATTTGACAACTTACTGACAACTCCTAAAGTGAAACTAAATACACAAAAATGCTAATATCAAATTTTATACTTTTGTACAGGTGCCATCTATTCAGATGGATTTAAGATCTACCAATG
>VOQK01032907.1:5069-15749 GCA_015052645.1 Benitochromis conjunctus
CCCTCTAGGAGGCCACCAGATATGAATGTATAGCAGTCAATGGAAAAGTTCCGCAACTACTTTCAGTGGAGTGAATCCTGAAAAAAACAGCGCAAACCGATTTATCAGCGCTGTTCGCCTGCGATTTTAAAACGACGACAATCGCCTTCTTTGAATCTTTATCATAAAGAAACACATAGAAGATGTTTTACCATGTACGATGGGAATCCAGTGGTCGGATCCGTGGAGTATGACAGGGGAGTGGAGAAGCCTGCACCGGCCGAAGCGGAGAAAGCAGCTGACCCGGGATATGGGCTGAAGGCTGAGCCAGACGACGACCTCGCCAAGTCTTCGTTCCGCGGGGCGGCCAGAGCCGAGGCCCCGTAAGCCGGACATGAATACAGAGCCAGAGAGCCCGGGGGCTGGTAGAGGTAACCCTGAGGATAGGACATTGGTGAGCGCGCGTTAGGTCGCCGAATCCAAAAAGGGGGAGGAAAAAAACGCACAAGGCGGCGGACAACAGCGGCCAAAATAATAAACAATCAACTCAATAATCAGCCGTGCAAACAGTCATCAGAGAGTGAAATAAAAAAAAAAAAGGCCTCCCTCCACTGCCCCCTTACTGGGAAAAACCCCCCGAAAGATCTGTTAAAGTGCCCACATAGAGGCAATGTGGCATGCGTCTTGATCCCCTAGCGTCCGATGTTTTTAGTACGCAGCACTATGAAGTGAGGAGTTAGGAGGGAACGAGCCAGTGGAGTTTCAGACACACAGAGCATTGGGGGAAACAGGAGCTGTCACTCCGGCTCATCTGAATATCCCATCCCCGCCCCCTTTCTGCCTGATAGAAATGGAGCCTCGGAACATAACCAAGACTCCACACGGCAAAAACGTAGCGTTCGTCCGTCCTATGAATAGACGTTTGACTTGGAATGAGGCTATTTAAAACTTTTTTTTTCACCCCTCTTAATATCAGACAGATCCTCCAACTAAACGCTATAGTGATCTTATTGTTGACAATGCAAATTACTCCGTAAAGTCCAAGCTCCGCGGTTATAGCTCATTTTCCATTTGTTTCAAAAGAAATTCACCATGATTTTAAAATCGACTCGCAAAGTCCGTTTCAGTTTCATTATTTCAATAACTGTTAAATCCAATTTAATTGGCTTCTTGGGCTTGGTATTTTTGCAACACATGACATGCGCAGAATGGGAGGTGAAACAAAAGTTCATCTAACTCACAGTTTTTTTTTCCTAGTCGTTTTATTTTGCTTTAAAACTAAGTGGATTGTGGTACATGGTGTCTGTGTGATTAAATCCGATCCAATAACAACGGAAAGGCTGAGGAGAGGATCGAACGGAGCGAGCGTATAAAATGGCCAATGCTCTCCACTTGCAGCTGGTTATTTTGCCTGTGGTTCACAAGCCGACACATCCATGAACGTATGTGGACTCCGACGTGTACGCGCTCCTCACGCAGTGCGCGCTCTGGCCTGCGGGAGGCGTACACTGCTCCCTAAGTTCCACTACTTAGCGAATCTACATGGCCTCCGCTTATTATTACAATTTCATTCATCAAAGTAATAACATAGGCGGCTGTGGGCTGTTGTCGCTTCATCAAGGGCGATGTTTCCTCTATGTAGACACCAGGATTAAGCACCAACTCCAACCAATGCTTGTTTACTTGGTCAGTGCGTTTGGATGCACACCTGTCCACGTTGTAGTATATCTGTGTGCGCTTACGACGTCTTTTCGTGCTAATTAATGCATAGTCATTTGTGATTACAGGCATTATGACCTCTGTTGGAGAAAAGAGATACAACACGCCATGGCGACAACCTGAAACCAGTTTTGAAACAGTCAGTCAATGTGGCAGCTGTTGGCGGAAAAAAGTATAGCCTGGATTCGTTCAAATGAATGTGTATTCATCTATAAGTTACTTATTCCTTCGCTGCATTGTGGGGTGGCAGTGTTGTAAAACAGTCTGTTCTGGGGGTATAATAACAGGGAAATAGTGATGCCATGTGATCTGTTTGTACATTTATATGCGCACCAGTTTAACTTATTTCACTTGTACTAATTCGTCTATAACAGGTGCCCTGTTAGCATGGATGAATAATTTATATACAGGCCCCACATCTAATTAACATAAAATCTAATGTTCAATAAGTATATTTTGATTACTATAAAATATGTGGATATTACTACTACTGGTACTACCAATACTAATAAAAATAATAACCACAATCTGTCATAAATTACGCAAAGTGTCTATTTATTTAATCATGAAATATATTTTAAAAAATTAAAAAAGAAAAGAAAAAAAGGGAACAAATCAATCACTTACACATAGTGTTGCCCAAAAAGTAAAACTATAACAGAAAATCCTGAATATTGGTTTGCAGTGCATCTACTGTATATTCACATTTAATACTGTTTAGAACTACATGACTTTACCGTTACATACGATTATAGCATATAGTGGGCAAGTTACCAATTGTTAATTTTAACATCATGCTCTATTATTATCTTTTTTTTTTCAACAGAAAATTAAATCTGATTATGCTTAAAATGGACACGACCTAACATTGTTGTCCTACATCTCCATAGTGGCTGGACTTCTAGAACACTTTTTTAAAACTCTGTTCTCGGAAAAACATACAAAATAAGAGTAATATAAGTAAAGTTTTACTGTAGGTACCTTTTTATTGTTTCATTGTTTGAGGAAGATTTACATTGTTTTAGAGATTATAGAAATACAGATTATTTAATACATCCTTAATTATTTCATGATCCATTTGAATTTTAGAGAACAGCTTGTCTTTTTTTTCTGCACATGCAGTTGGTTTCCATGTTTCAGGCAGGAGTAATCAATCCCAGAAGAGTAAATGAGTGCTCTCAAAATAGATCGGGTCAAGATATTATTGACCGGGAGTACTGAGTGGCCCACACCAGGGGGCACTGTCTCCTCTACACACAGGGCATGGGCTAACTGTTAGTACTGTACCAACAAGTGTGTATATGTATGCATGGTCTGTGAGGGTTTATATCTGAAGGCATATACAATGGTTAAATTATATGCATGTGCATCTAAATCGTAAATGCAAGTCTGTGTCCATTTGGTATTGTGAGAGCACACCTGTTGGCTGGCATAAGTGCATACGTTTGTGTGCCTGTGAGAGTGTGTGTGTGTCTTTGTGGGTGCATGTTAAACTCAACACTAGTGCATTCCAGGTCTCAGTTTCAGAAAGGCTCCAAAGATATTTTAGTCCCAGCTTGATAAAGATACAGGAGATGGGAATGAAGAGATTGACACATAGACAGAACGGTGAGGTAGACAGAGACAGGCAAAGACCTTATAGATCCAACAGAAATTAAAGTAGCGAAGAGGAACAGAAAAGCATGAGGTCAGACAGAAGCAGAGAGCAAAATGATGTGAACTTTTCAATATGAAGTGAACACATCGCCAGTTTACTCGACTCCATTATAGAAGTAACTGAACACCATTTCCACAGACCATATAGATTATATCAAATTATTTGCATTTTTGTGATGCTGAGACCCTTACTACCTTTACTTTTACTAATAATTACAAAATGATAATACACAAATACATATGTTTTTGTGTTTCTTTCTATTATTTAATACCTTTTGATAAAAAAAAAATCAATAGAGTTCAGGCCTAACTAACTGATGCCTTTGCAAATGATTGTTTAAAGGTTAAAAGCAGCTGTAATTTCTCTGCTCACTGATGATAACTTAATATCAGGTGGCATTTTATAAGAAATCTTCTCTTCCCTTATGAATAAAAGAAACAGTTATTGATTTCCTCTCTCCCAGTATTTCCCCTCGACAAAATTTACCTTTAAATAATAATGAAGTGGCAGAGTTACTTGTAACAATGATTACCAGGAGCTTATTATTTTTGTAGAGTAAATTGCTCAGAGTTAAACTAAATAGCTAAAGAATAAAGCCTTTATGTCATGATATTTGTTCTCAACACAAATGACTAAATTAATATTGATTTCTAATTTGTCATACACTCTTGAACCTCTGGGATATGGTTGCTCTAAACTTTATTTGTATGGTGAGCAATGAAAGCAACTGTTGAGGCTTGTGTTCACTAATTGTATACATTTAGGGGCAGAGTTAGCTGCAACTGGATAAATGAAGAAATATGGGTGTATCTCCCTTACTGTAATTATCCATAGCTCTAGGTGCATGGCTAGCAGAGAAATGGACTTGCTATGTAGCCATATTGAGCTGATGTAAAATCAATTGAGTCTAGAATATAGCAGAATGATTAAAGGCAGTTTATTCCTCCCTGTTTGTCCTCCCTGAAAAGCGCCTTTTGTCTTGTGCTCTGTCTCTTTTGGACCAGTACTGGTGATTTTGTACTTTGGGCAGTCATTATTGCTCATCTAATCTTGTGTCATTTTAAAAAGAAAAAGTGTGTAAAATGCTCTAACAACATTTATAGTCCCAAATTTCGAAACACGTTATAAAAGCTCAAAATATTTTATTCTCTGTGGGCTGGAGAAAGAATGTTCAGTATCCCAAGCTTCCACAAAGTACAGCATATGTGTGTTTTTTATGCTCATGTTTGTGCGTGGGTGTGCACAGGAAAGCAGAAAAACTGCATTGTGATCTTTCCTTGAGCAACTTAGTTAGCTGAGCAGACTTGAGCTTTATGTGATCAAAACAACTCCTCAAAACTCCTGAGATCAGTTTGAAAAACACAAAAAAAACAAAATGCTGAAGTACACGACTCTGTTTATTTGTCAGAGTGTCACAATTGTTGAATTTTAAAGCGTTACTACGGTTCATCTCCTTCCCTTTTTCTTTTTGTACATTGAGGGGGAGGGGTCAGTAAGGGAGGGGGCAACTCATGGCTGATGTGAGGGGTTGGGTGGCAGACTGGCGACAGGCCGTCGTCTCTCTCTCCGCCTGGCATCTGCCCACTGCTGCCAACCCTCTTCTAATCAGCAGCCGTCCATGTGCTTGGCAGCAAAGGGGGTTTCAAATCAGCCCCTCGCCCCGAGTTAAAAACCCTAAGCCCTATCACTTTGTAAACGGGTACCTTTAGGGTGACTGAAACAGGGACGCCTCTGATGTGCTGAAGTGGAGAACATCGGTTGCCACGTTGCTTCAAATACATTATGCTGCTAGCGCTGTTGTTGCTGTTCTTCTTGTTTATAAGAAACTAAATCAGTAGAAAGCTCTTTCTTTATAGGTTTGATTTGTCTGACATGCTGCTAACTGACATGCATGTTGGAGGAAACTGTTCCCAGGCAGGAAAAGTGAAGAAGTAAACCGATGGGCTTGAAGTGTAATTCCTCCTGAAAAAAAAGAGAAAGAAAAGCAGAGAAACAACAACCGAGCTTGTACTGAAACACAGGTCTTTATTTTGTTTTTATTTTGACATGCTGTCTGACTTGGTAAGACATGGGGAACAACGTGGCTGCTATCTAATTCATGGGGAAAATGCCTCCCCTGTGCTGTCTCGCAAACTGCAAGAATAGAGGTTCTTCACTAAACCTTGTCTCACCAATTCAGAGCATACAACAAGTTGCAAGATGATTAAAGCAAAACTGTTAGATATAAAAGTCTTCTTACTATTTGCATTTTACAAATGATCATTTCAGAGTATGTTACGTGGTCTGTAAAGCGTAAAGCTACAGGGCTCATTCATCTGCAGGCTGGGGGATTTAGGTGGAATGGCTTTTGGCTTCAGAAGTAACAAACACAAAGAATGGGCTATGTGGAAGAGGAAGAAGAAAAAAAAAGAATCCACAAATTATAGGAATTATGTGCAGCATGGGTTTCAAACACACACACATCCAGACAGACTGATTGATGAACGAAATGAGTTGCCGAAAATCAAAGGGGGAAATAAAGGGAGACACAAAGGGGGAACAATTTGAAATGGACTAACCCTCTCCAGTGGCTCTGTAGCCAAGGGTCGGGCAGATAGGGTTGCCTAGAAAGAGTCTGCTGACAGCCAGTGTCACTGGGCTTTGTAATCATTGTGCTGGACCTGATAGGGTTACTAACGGCTAATCCAGGCTGACCTTGGTTAGGTGCCCTGATTGAGGATGGCTTTGTACAGTTGGGACAGCTAACAGTATGACGGTGATGCTGACATATAATGTCTGCGTGGGGACTTGCCACCACAGCCCTTTTGTTGTGCTATCAAGTTGCAAGTCCCAGTTACACACACACGCACGCACACACACACACAGACACACACACAAATGTTTTTCTTTGTTTTTTTTTTTGTTTCTCTGGGTGGAAGAAAGGTGGCATTTAAACTGTCACAGGGGAGAAGGTGAAGTTGTATCTCAAAGTTCACGAGGTCAACTCCTGCGTTGGATGGATTTTGCATGACAAATCCAACTGCGAGGAAAATGTTTCTTGTTGCCACATAATTTGTGTGTCTGAGGTAGACATTATAAAAACATCACCACCCATCTGTGACGTGTTTCTGCAGGAGTATCTCTGAGACATCACCAGATTGATACAAAAGAATTTTCTGTCCACAGAAAGAGCAGAAAAAGAAAGTGACATTTTGTATTAGGAGAAGGAAAAATGAAGAAAAAACGACTTTTCCACTTGTATAACTCTGCTTTGGTGGCAACAACATGAGAAAGTTTTTTAAATTTTTTATAAAATAGCGTGCATTTTTAACAGTCACCGTAATTTTGACTAAAAGACATATGAGCGATGCTACATTCAAAACATTTTTTTAAATTGTTTATTTATAACCTTGCTGCCAACTGATTCTGTGCTTATATAAAATAGATTTATAATGGAATCTAATAAGACTGGACGAAAACTCCAATTAATGTTAAACAACATACACATACACATTCACAAGCATCCATTTCACACACAGAGACACAAAAAAACTCAGGCACACACACACGCACAAACATACACACCTTCAGGCTCCAACTGGTGTGAAGGCAGGGGAGAGAAGGCATCCTTGCCTTTCTTCCTGCCAGGGAGAGCTGTAAACGGGAATGGGATTCCCATCCCCTGGAGCCTGCTACTAATCCACAACAGGCCCACTGCTGGATTACTGGGGACATCAGCTGACATGCCAGCTAGAGCACACACGCACACAAGCAGCGCTACAAACTAATATGCACACTCACCTATACACACAACTAACAGACACACATCAGTGCATGAACACATGTGTGCCATCATTGCAATATGTACAGCGTACACTCGCATGCATAGGCAGTGGGACATGTACACACATAATCAAGACCTGGAATGCAGCTCATAGCTTTAATTCATTGGCAGGACAATATAGAGATTGCCATATTTCTCCAGTCAGGAATTGGCAGTAATGGCTAAGTCTGTCCTCTATTGTCCCTGCTAGTCTGGTTGTGCATTTATGTATATGCTTGTGGAGTCCCCCACCTTGTAATTATACACATCCATCCTACATTAGGTATGGTCATAGCGAGTGTGAGTCCTCAGACTATTTTTGAACAAAGCATAATTTTAAAGCTATGATTTTGAAATAGTAATTCACCAGATATGTATTTAGCATCTCCTGTCTTCACAACCAGAAAGAGAAATTTGATCTGTCCAAGTAACTGCATCTGGAAATCAAATTTAGAAGCTTGGTCAGGGACAAAATTTATTGTTGGTGGTCAGTAGTTCGTTCTGCTTATAGCAATCAAGCAGAAACATTATGTATAACCACAGTTAAACACTGTAACTCTGTTTCACCGCTTCATGAAAGAGATAAAATAGTTCAGTAGTTTGGGAATAACCCTTCTCAATGGAAAATTGCAAAGAATTTGGTGATTTCGTCATATGTGGTAAGAATATGAGCTCCAGGCTCTCAGATGGCACTGTATTTAAAACCCATATAATTCAGTGGCTTAAATTAATGCATAGGATAATGAAAACTTTGGAAAATCATTGCGATTGTTCACAGTGTTACTCATTTACAAAGAACTGTGGATTAATTTTGGTCTAAAGAATTTTTTTAGATAATTTGGATTGATTTTGGTTATGAATCAAAAGTCGAATTCAAAAGCCAGTACTTGTGGTTATGTTGGGGTACATTAATGAACATGGCACGAGTGACTTGCACTTCTATTACTATGCAACAAAGTATCTTGCCTGCCATGTCTATTGTTAATGTAACAAAGAGATGCTAGGCAGAAATGATAAAATGCAGTATGACTCTCCAGAATTCAAAAAAACTGAACCAAAGTCCCCCATAAATTATGGATATGGATATGTGTGATGCTGTGGTTCACCATGACTTATTATTTCTTTCTTTTATCATACTAATACATTTAGAAGTTATAATATAATACTATAAACAATGTTTGTTACTTTAAAAAATGAGCATACACAGTGAGAGAGCTGCTAGAAATTATAAGCTCCAACATAGAAATAAGCTGTAATGCATTTCAGTGTAGTCAGGTAAATCTCAGCCACTGATTAGGTCAAGCGTGGTGGCAGTATTTGTGGTAAACACTGTTCCGCTCTGGGGGCTAAACGTTTGTGTCAGTAAAGAATAATTACACCTTTCGACACTGTATCTATCATGTTAATCTCAGTCCACAGCAGTCACTTTATTTTCTCATTTGTTTAATAGCTCACTAGCAGCTTTATTGTTTCAAAGTGCTCAATAGTAAACCTGTAAATTCTCTGTTCAACATTTGCCCCTGTGGCATTGTGGTTCACCAGCTCTGAATGCTGAAATAAAGCAAACAGTCATTGATCTGCAATCAAAGATCCAGAACAGGAGGTCATTTACATGTAGAGAAGGGGACTATTAGGGACTTTGCTGCAAGGCATGTGTGGGGTGAAATTTATTTAGCGGCGACTTACTGACATTATTGATTTACCTACATTAGGTACATGCAGGAAAAAAAGTGCTATTACCCTGCTACTAATACTAGGTGTTTTAAAATATCCTATAGTAGTTCTAGACGCTATATAAAGCTGTTTGCTAATTAGAAATAGATTTGCGCGTGTTGTTCAGAACAAAGCCAAGTTAATTATCTAGGGACGGATGGAGAGACAAGCTCTATACTATGGGCCTTGATATGAGGAAAAGGAATTAGATAGGAGGCAAATGGCTCTTGAAAATTAGGCACAACCACTTATTGGCAGTTGGTCAAGTTTGCAACTGTCCCAGGAGTCCTGAGTGCTTATGCAATGTGTTGCAGCTTCTGTTAAAATTTGATGATTAAATGGGCAAATACTTCCTAGATTTGTAGACTGAGAGCAGGGCCTGTTTATTTTATTTATTCATAGCGTGAATATGAATAATTTAATGGTCAGCAGTTTTTCTTTGAGGAGACTCATGATTGTGTGTGGCAGGCTAAAGGTTTGTGATTTTCACATTTGGCACTCCTTCACTGTATTGACAGCTGGCAGCTTCTATCAGGGTGTCTAGAGTTCCTTAAAAACAAGTCAGTCACTAGAGAAGCTAGTAAAAGAGGTTGTCACACACTACCAGTCAAACGTTTGGACACACCTTCTCATTTAATGGTTTTCCTTTATTTTCATGACTATTTACATTGTAGAGTCTCACTGAAGGCATCAAAACTATGAATGAACACGTGAAATTATGGAGTAAACAAAAAGTGTGAACTAACTCAGATTCTTCAAAATAGCCCTCCTTTGTAGTAATTATAGACGTAAGTAATGATGGACTGTCACACAACTGACGGTCCCAACCCCATTAAGAAGGCAAGAAATTTCACAAATGAACCCTGACAAGGCACACCTGTGAAGTGAAAACCGTTTCAGGTGACTACATCATGAAGCTCATTGAGAGAAGGCCGAGGGTTTGCACCGTCAACAAAGTGACAGATGGCTATTTTGAGGAATCTAAAATATGAGAGATATTTTGAGTTATTTATCAATAATTATCAATTTTTCTTTGCTACATAATTTCCTATATCTTGCTTCAATATATTTGATGTCGTCAGTATATATCTACAATATATAGTAGTAAAAATAAAGGAAAACCATTAAATGAGAAAGTGTATATGTAGTATATATAGACCAGTTGCTGTATATGTATCTGTATATCATATGGCTACTGTGTTGTTTTAGATACGCTTAAAGTTTAATCTTTCTTTTTGAAGGTAGACACCTCGAAGAATGCTTGAATAAATGGTGAATACATTATATGAACATATTTCACATCCTAACAGATACATTGCATAATGAAATATTTTATTTATGTTTAAGAAAGCACAACAGCATCTCCAAGTTATGTATGGTGACTGCTGGAATCTGTGGCTTAATGCTTCAGCAGTATTGGACACCAATGTAGCAATGATGGTTCATAACTGCAAAAGTCTTGTTACACCAAGGAATCACACTGATTAAACCTTTCTTTGTGTCCAATATATGTAATTGCTGGTAGCCAGGTAGTCAGTCTGTCGCAGGGCTAACACACATAGACAGACAACCATTCGCACTCATAGTCACTCCCACATTCACACCTATGGGCAATTTAGAGCTTTTCCAATTCACCTATCCCCACAAATTGCATGTCTTTGGACTGTGGGAGGAAGCCAGAGTACCCGGAGAGAACCCACGTAAACACGGGGAGAACATGCAAACTCCACACAGAAAGACCCCGGCCTGATGGTGGAATTGAACTCGGGACCTTCTTGCTGTGAGGCAACAGTGCTAACCACCGTGCCAC
>VOQK01032908.1:34784-54253 GCA_015052645.1 Benitochromis conjunctus
TCAGTTTGTGTAAAGAGTAACTTACCCCGATGTACAACCCCAGTTACAAATAAATGTGTCTGTTGTGTGAAATTTAAAATAAAAACAGAAGACATTTTATTAACAGTAGAGACTTATCTAATGTTTAAAACAAAACACTTTATTTCATGAAAAATATTAACTTATTTTGAACTTGATGGCAGCAATGTGCCTCAAAAACGTTTGGATAGAGGCAACATGAGGCTGGAAAAGCAAATAACGCTGAAAAGAAACAGCTGGAGGAACAGTTTGCAACTATCAGGTTTAATGGCGGCAACTCAGCACAATGACTGGGTATAAAAAGAGTTTTCTTAGAGAGGCGTTTTCCTACATGTTTAAATGGGCAGAGGTTGACCAAAAAACTGACCAAATCATGAGTGTGCAAGGATAAGACACATACACATTATATTGAAAAGCTGCCATCTTCTCTGGGCCAAATTCGAAATGGAGTGAAACAAAGTAGAGACTAATATTTTCTTCAAGTGGTACATTTTCTCAGTTTAATCATTTGATATGCTTTCTATGTTCTGTGTTTCAAAAAATAAAACATTTGGGTGTATGAGATTTGCAAATCATTGCACATTAAAAAAAATTTTTTTTACACAATATACCTGCTTTTCTGGAATTGCGTTTGTATTTTAATATATTTATTTGTATTTGTATTGTTAGTGGTTTGCACTGTTCTATTACAGCAACAAGGTTCTGGGGTCAAACCTATTTGGGAGCTTCCTGTGTGAATTTCTGCTGGTGTCTCTCCGGGTTTCTCCAGTGTCCTTGCCTAGGCTGTAGACATTTCTGTTCATTAAAATTAGATTATGTCATAATCTAATTATACTATGGATGTGAGTTAGATACAGCAAAAGTTAAAAATAAAACATATAAAATAAAGAATGTTTGTACTGTAAAGATCTTTGAGTCTAAAAAGCCTTTCAGGTAAGGAAGAAAATGTGCACCTCTCTCTTACACTGAGCAGAGCGAGGCCTAGTTCACTTAACTACAGCTACCGTCACCAAAGCGATTTCCTGACACATCTCCGCCTCTGACATGTATCTTTCTACAGGATTGTGATGTAGGTTATTTCCGTCAACCTCAGTCTGAGTTGTCACCCCAGAGCAAGAAGTCGGTGTTTGTTCGCCCCTGCGTTCCATGTCGCTGCAACAACCACAGCGAAAGGTGTGACGCTGAGACAGGAGAGTGTCAGGTAACACGCTAACACTGATACATACATGCATTTTAGAGGAGATTGCAAACTAAAGGCAGAACCACAGTCAGCACAGCATATCAACAGACTGCAGAATTTAGTAGAGTCTGTATTTTTCACACAGGATTGTAAGCATCACACCAGTGGACAGAGCTGTGAGAAATGTGCCTCGGGTTATTATGGAAGTGTCAAAGGCTCCATCAGTGACTGCTCACCATGTGCATGCCCCCTGCTGAACAACAGGTGCACACCTTCATCGAGCTTCTTGTGCCTCTGATTCTAATGAGTCTTAAAATGTGTAAAATTATGATAAAGGATTTAAAATGTCACAGTTTTAAAATAAATGCTGGAGGAATCAGATATGCTGCTATGGGTATTGTATAAAATAAACCTAATTAGGCCTATGATGCTTATTATATAGCAGGCTATTAAGATACATGAGCTAAGTTAAGCTTGTGTCTTTTAGGCAAATAAACAGCAAATAGTGGAAACCTAATATGAAAGTAACTTTAAAAAACTTGTTTCAACTGACAAACAGTCCAAAATACAAACATACTTGCTATTTTTAAATGTTTATTAATGCCTGGATATAATACATTATTTTGGTATTGGTCAGTAATGATATTTGTTATTGAGCACCAGTTGTTTTAACAGGCACAGTACACCTGTAGAAGTTCATCTGGTTTGAGTTGGTTTAACTTTGACATGTTGTTCTTTCTGTATGTGTGCAGCTTTAGTCCCACCTGCATTTTGGAAGGAGCAGCAGGTGATTTTCGCTGCACCGCCTGTCAGCCTGGCTATGAAGGGAGATACTGTGAGAGGTGAGATTATTACATCACATCTGTCTTTGGACCCTTTGTTATACACTGAAGTTGTCATCTAATTAATACGACTTTTATTGTGAAAATTTGCATGCTGTGATTTCACACTGCCTCCTCCAGGTGTTCTGTTGGTTACTATGGCAACCCATCAGTACCAGGCAGTGTGTGTTCACAGTGTAGTTGCAGTGCATGGGGCTCCCTCCACTTGCTGTGTGATGTGCTGACTGGAGAGTGTGAATGTAAGGATGGGGTCAAAGGTCAGTCATGTAATGAGTGTGAAGAGAGGAACATCTTCCAGGAAGGCGAGTGCGTGTGTGAGTAAATACAATAGACACACGCACGCACACACACACACACACACACACACGCACGCACGCACGCACGCACACACGCACGCACGCACGCATGCACGCACGCACACACAGACACTAACATGAGACATGCAACTAACATGTTTCTTTTTTATTTCCAGCATGTAATGACAAATGTACTGGCAACTTGATGGATAACCTGGATGAGTTACACAATCACTTCCTGTTTTTCAACCTGAGTACCATTACCATGTCGTCATACCGGCAGTTGTGGCTGCTGGAGAATCAGACAAGAGAAATGCAGGTACAAAAATGTGATTAAGTTGTTGATCATGTCAACAACATGACAAACTGAAATAATGACGACATGTCTCTCCAGGTGGTGTCTTCACAGAACAACTCTGCCATGGTGTCCAGAGTGGAAGAAGGTCTAAATTATTTGACCTCTGAGCTTGGCTCTCTACTGCAGCAGGTAGGCACACCCGAGTGTCTGCTAAAGGTTCATTACATCACTCTCTGTGTGTCACTCAAGTGTTTTCACCCTTTCTTATGTGTGTGCATGAGGGTGGGAATGCATGCTTGTGTCTGTATGTGCCTGTTTGTCTATGTCTATGTGTCAGGACGGGTCTTAGACTCCACCTCTCTGGGAACATCTCAGTCCCCCCTATGGGCCCCTTCCGGGGGATGGGGGGCCCGGTTCGCTCTGGCACAGCTGGCTCCCAGCAAAGCCTGCGGGCACGTCACTGCAGCCCCCTGTAGCTTCTGCACCGTGGCTGCTGGGTGACCAGCTCTTTCCAGTGTTTTCACCCCTTTAGTTTTTACTATAATACATTGCACGTTGCAAACAATGTGAGAATGTTCAGTCTGATTTTTGGACAAATGTGTCTGAGGTAAGTGCAACACAAGTAAAACACAAGGTACACTGGGTCTTGGGCTAGTGGATAACAGGGAGAATTTGCAGTAATTTTAGAGCTAGTTGCATGCCAGCTCTGAACACTTTTGTACTCTCTACATGTGATAACTGACTGGTCCTTTTAAAAGTGACACAAGCACAGTGTGCATCTAATCATATGTGATAAACCCAGCACACTGGAATTGAGTTTTATTTTTCCCATCTCCTGATTGGCTAGGTCAAAAGTCTGTTTAACGATGTCCAAATAGTGGGCGTGTCCACAAACAACAGCTTTTCCCAGAGTGTGCTACTGTTGGAGGGCATCAGCAGACTTCAAGACAACATTCAAGGTAAATAACAACAGAATATCAGAATGATGAATAATGAATGATTAATGACACCGCTGAAACAACAAAGACACCATAACCAACAGAAAACGAGTTGCTTTTAATCAAACACAAAAACTGTAATTGATGTAGTGCTTCAGAGGGAAGCAGCACACCTGAATCAGACTGCAGAGGAAGAACTCGGTTCAGCCAATCAGACACATCTGCTGGAGGATGTGGAGTCCACATTAAACAGGATCAAAGACGTAAACCTAACAGCTGCAGAGGCTGTAGCCAATCAGGAGCTCAGGTCTGTTTGATCAATTTAGCAATATAGTTGATAAACAAACATACGAGGACAGTGGTAACATACTCTCTCTCTCTCCAGCCTTTCAGAGTCTCTCTTTCACTCGGTGCAGATCGACTTCCTGTCCAGCAGGGTGGCCACTGATGAGAAGCTTAGTCCCCTCTCCACTTTACTTACTGCTGACATTAAAATGCTGCAACATTCAACCACAACGCTGACTGACGCAGTGAAGCAAAACATGGAAACAAACATTCTGCTGGACACTGCACACACACTGCTGCAGCGATATCAGGTAAGTCCACATACACAGACCTCAGGCTGAAATGAAATTACTGGATTATCCAACTTCAGGGTCGCTCTCAAAAAATGCTCCTGACTGCTAAAGGGCAGAGCAGAGGATCCACATGGTTGAGGATCATAATCTAGACCCTGTAGTCTCTCCCTGGTGCAGTTTGGATCACCTGAAGGCCTTTCAGGAAACTTTTAGAACAGCCTGATAATATAACCTAAACATAATATAAAATAAATAAATGCATTAATTAGTTTTTGTGCATCACTGGAGTTTGTTGTGTTCAAAATAGCCTTGTAGTCAAAAGCATTGAGAGGTCAGTAAGACTAGAATGGAGCTCAAGTTTCTTTTGCTCTTTCTCTGTTTTATAAAATATGCGTGGCGTTGTCTTAGCATTCATCTGAAATTCAAATGTGTCTTTCTCTCTCTTTCTGTCAGTCTGGCCATCAGAACCTAAGCGTGGCGTGTCTGTCTTTGGACACACAAATGGAGGACAGCCAGCTGTTGCTTGAAGATGCTGTCAGTTTGACAGAGGAGTTAACAAACCAAACCAGAGTAAGAGAAACTATAGTAGTTAATAATAAAGCTTTCCAGGAGGCGCTTGCCATAATAATTATGTCCCACTGATCAGCAGGTTGAGGTGTTGGCTGCTGAGCTGGATCAGTGGCGCCCCCTTCTCAGGAAACAGGTGAATGGTTTGGTTATCGGGCTGAAAAAAAACGATGCTCTGGAGAAAGTTTACCGTGCAGAGAAACATGCCCACCTGCTGCAGACCTATTCTCACTCCTTGCACAGGTATTTTGTGTTCTCCTTCCTCTGTTTGTGTGCTCCTGCTGTTTTTTTCCCGCTGAAATAAAAACTCTTGTCTCTCAGTTCCCTGTCATCAGTGTGTAACATGTCTCAGAATGGCAGTCAGCTGTCTCAGTTTGACAGTGACATCACACAACGAGTTGACTCTGCCCATCAGATGGCTTCAGTTGCCCTAGTGTCTGCCTCCTTAGCTCTAAACATGGTACGTCTGTATTTAGCCTGAGACAGCAGTGCAATAAGGTAAATGAGAGGCTGTTGGTATGCAAATGTATAACACCTACATTTATTTGTATTTCAGAGTGTCCAGTCAGAGCAGCCACTGTCAGAAGAAGGCAGAGCAAAGCTGGAAGTTTCCTCTGCTATTTTGGAGGAAAGCCAAAGAATGAGAAGTGCAGCTGAAGGTGTGATAATGTTTCTGTTTCTGAAACAATGACATACACTATCATTGCACATCAGCCATGTGTGGACTGAATTACAGCTACTCTTAGATGAAACTTGACTTTTTCCTCTTTGTTTTATTTAGACCTGCAGCTGAATGTTTCCATGGTAACTAGCACACTCGGGCTTATCAGAGACAGTGTTCATAACTCCAGCTTCCTTCTCCGTCAGCCAGTCAAAGTGCTAGAGAGCCTTTCAAATGGTAAGAGGACTGATACGCATGATGCACGAATGCACTGATGTATTGAAACAGTGATACTAATCTTGTCCATCAGGTTCTTCTGAGGCATTGCAGCAGAGCCAGATTCAGGCTGCAGCAGCACACTCCAAGTTGCAGGAGGTGCTGCAGCAGCTGCAGAGACTCAGAGCACAGCTGAAGGATTCTTCTTCTTTGGTGAAAAACACTAACAATACCCTGCAGGAGACCAGTCAGCTGGTGACCCTTACACACACTGCAGGTTTGACATTGAGATTTTACGCAAATGAATTGGTTTCACAAAAATCCAAATCTTTAGCCTAACTCTTCCTTTTTCCTGTGGGCTCAGCCAATGAGATGCAGCATAAGATGGAGGAGGCGGAGAATCGTACACAGCATCTGATGGACAGAATAAAGCCAATGAGAATGTTAGGGGAAACACTGAGCAGAAACTTGTCTGACATCCGGGAGCTGATCTATCAGGCTCGCAGACAGGCAGCATCGGTAAATAAACACTCGCACAATGGCTTCTATCACTGTCCCAAAATGAGTATAAATATCTACAAATAGGTTGTTAAACAGGAAAGAAATGAACAGCAAACAGTGTAGATACCAGCCAGCTTAAACCATAGAATTCTATATTAGGACATCTGTGACAATGATTATGATGTTTCACTTCAATATTATCCACAACAACAGTTATTTCAAGGCACTTTACATTGTAAGATAAAGACCTTACAACATTCTCGTGATAATGATGGCATTGTGGTGTAATATCATCAGATTAAGGTGGCACTGCAAGCGGACAGAGGCTGTGTTCGTTCCTACAGACCATCGATTCAGTCCAGTAACTTCAATACTCTGAATCTGATCGTGAAGACGACCAGTCCAGATAACCTGCTCTTTTACCTGGGCAGCAACACTACGGTAAAAACAAGACTTGCTGTTGATGAGTAGTGACAGAAATGGTTTCATTCTGCATTTCATTCTGCATGAAACTGTTGTTGCAGATGGACTTCTTGGCTGCTGAGATGCATAATGGACAAGTTTCTCTACTGTGGGATGTGGGCTCAGGCAGCACCCGGCTTGAGTTTCCTGGACTGGATATCACCAACAATAGATGGACAAAGATCAATGCTACACGGTAAAAACACACTACATGATCACAACTAATCACACGATTAAAGATGAAGGTGAATATAGGCTAACAGCTGTGTTTGTGTACATCACAATGTCATGATACGGGCAGATTTGGGGCACATGTTGCACTGTCAGTCCATCAGCTGGATTCTGAGTCAGCTCTGTCGCCGGTGGTAACGGCAACATCACCAGGAACCTTCCAAGTTTTAGACATTGACAAAAACAGTTTTGTTTACATCGGAGGACTGGGAGCTCATACACAGGTAATATTGGGACACATCAGTTATGCAAGTGTGTGTGCAGGTGAAGAAGGGCTAACTCATTGTGTTTGATTTCAGCGGCCTGCGGCACTGCGATCTACCACCTTCCAGGGCTGCCTGGGTGAAGTTTCACTGAATGAGCAGAACATCGGACTCTGGAACTATGACAGTAGAGAGGGAGAGTGTGGCGGCTGCTTCAGCAGGTGCTCACACAAGTTTTAATATATTCACGTGTACACAGCACTTATATGCACGCAACACAAACACGTGTTACATGCAGTTTGTTAAATTTACACATTCCCTATGGAAATTCTGACTTGTTTTTTGTGTCACCCACAGTCCCCAAGCAGAAGAAACTTCCTTTCACTTCGATGGATCTGGCTATTCAGTGGTCCAGAAGTCTCTGCGGTCTACTTCCACATTCATCGTTTTGCAGTTTAAAACTCTGTCTCCGGTCGGATTGTTGCTGTACCTGGCCTCCAACAACACTGTATGACACACACATTTACAGTCTTTGCTGGGCTTCTCATCATTAAGGAGACATACACATACCTCACTTTCTGTCACCAACAGAGAGACTTCCTGTCCATGGAGTTGGTGGAGGGGCGTGTTCGTTTGACCTTTGACCTCGGCTCTGGTGCTCTGATGCTGACCTCCAACAGGAAGTACAACACTGGAGTGTGGTACAAAATCACACTGCAGAGGAACAAACGCAAAGGTACTACTAGTACTCCTAGTAATACTCCTGGTGCTACTTGTGTGTCCACACTGCTAAATGTTAATCCACATTTTTCTGCGTGGCCAGGTTACTTGTCTGTTATGGCAGCTGACCAGTCATCGGAGAAGGAAGTGCTGGAAGCAGACTCTCCTGGAAAGGCCTCTGACCTGAACCGCTCTGATCTCGACCCTATCTTCATTGGTGGATTTCCTGCTTCCAGACCAATCAGGTGAGTTTTTGAAGACAAAGGTGGTTATAATATAACCAGACAGGTTTGTGTTAACTGTGAATGCCATCTCTCTGGTTTCTAGGCGACAAGTAGCATCCCGGTCTTACGTGGGGTGTATAAAAAATGTGGAGATTGCTCGGTCCAATTTTGACCTGCTAAGGGATGCACATGGCATCAGGAAAGGCTGCATACTTAAGGTAAGCTCAGACTGTACAAGCCCAGTTAGCCCAGTTCTACCTGTTGAAAGAGTTTTTCTTCAAATGCTTGCTAACAGGGCATCATCATTCTCAGGATTATTGCGGGGTCTTTAGATTAGAATACAAAGCACCTCGATGCAACTGTTATGATTTCTGCACTACATAAATAAAACAGAATTAAATTGAATAAAAATTTTGCAGAATCCACAAGACTTTTGGAACAACGTCCTTTGGACAGACATGACCAAAGTGCAGATGTTTGGCTATAATTCACAGTACCATGTTTGGTAAAAACCAACACAGAAAATCAGGACACACAACTCATAGCAACTGTCAAGCATGGAGCATAGGAGCATAGGAGTGATTATTGGGGCTTGTTTTGCAGTAACAACACCTGAACACCTTCTAGTCATCAAGTCGACCATAGAGTCAAATATGAGGCCATTTCCACAACAGCTAAAGCTTGGTCCAAACTGGGTCATACAACAGGACAATGACTCCCAAGCATGCCAGGAAATCTATTCAGTTCAATTAAATTCAATTTAATTTACTGTATATAGCACCAATTCACAACAACAGTTGCCTCAAAGTGCTATTGTAGGACCTTTATCTCACAATATTAGAAAGAATCCCCAAGAATCAGACAGCCCCCTATGAGAAGAGAACATCGGGAAGGAAAGAAAGCTCAGTTAGCACCAGGCTCAAGAAAAATATAGTCATCCGCTGCATATAGCAGCACAACTAAGTTACCAGTGAAACCTGACTGAAACACTATAGCAGAACCTTAAACAACCAAACCCACAAACCTCAATGAGCTGAAGGAATAATGGACCAAAATGAATCCACAATAACGATACAGATCCACAATGAAGAAAATGATTTTTTTTATTTATTAGTTATTGCTGCTAAAATAGTTTCCACATGCTATTGAATCACAGGGTTTAATTAATTTTCCTCAAGGCTGCACAGAATACTACATTGACTGATCTCTGTGCATTTGTCTCTCTGCCTGCCTGACTCCATCTCTATTCATCTCAAGTCAACTCAACTCTTTTGAGATCCAAGCTGAATGAAATAAACAGGAAATTAAAATTCAAATAATTAATTTATTAAATATAATTAATTTAATTAGGTAAAAATTGTAAAAATAAAATAAAATCCATACATACTTACACCAACACAAGCTCCCTCTAACTAATATATACATGTTCTAATAAATGAATGTACTGATACATATAATAATGCAGTACTTGTAATTTTCAAGTAATTTTCAACTTGTAAATTAGGCTGCCCCTCCTTGAGCCTGGTTCTGCAGGAGGTTTCTTCGAGTGTTTCCTTCCCACTATCCCGAAATGTTTGCTCTAAGGGGGCATTTGACTGGTTCCAAAGCCACTGCCTTTGTTACCCTGAGGCTGGACAAAGCAGTGAGAGTACTAATATGGACCACAAAGAAAGCTCATATTTATTTTAGCTTCTCTTCATTTTTTCTTCTCACATATGAAGTCTTGATCAGATCTCATCATATCTTAAAGACCTTTTTAGTATCAGGGCCCTCTCCTGTAGAACGAAATCCAAGTTTAGATTCAGGACACGGACACCCTCCATACTTTTAGAATTAGACTTTGGAATCTCCATTTTGAAATAACTATTAGTTAACACTGGAACAGGTGTCCTTGAACCATCCAGGCTCAAAGTACTGATGAACTACCCATGATGCACTGGGCATTTGTTTCTACTCACCCCGTTTCACTCCTGAACCATTCAACTACTGCGACATTAAATTGTTTCTTCTCCATGGTTTGTGTTTTGCCTTTATGTCTCTGTGCTCTTTTTTCTCTTCTCTTTCCCCTACATCCCTCAACCAGCAGTTGTAGAATGCTTGATTTATTTAAAGGTTACTTGTTTGATTCATTAATGTATTGACCAGGCGGTGCGAAGTGTGTCCCTGTTGGCCGGAGGCTATGTTCAGATCACTCCACCATCGTTTGGTCAAGAAGCAGAGTTTCTCTTCTCCTTCTCCTCCAACAATGAATCAGGGGTCCTGCTGGCTGCTTTCAGTAATGACCGCTCACATAAACAGGTGAGACTGATTTAGGTCACATGAACTAACAAAGTTATGTGAGTGACACTGTAACCTGAATTTAACTGTATGTGTCTGTATGTGCAGCACTTCCTATCTGTTCACCTAGTCTCAGGAGCATTGGAGGTGGAGCTTGGAGAGGTGGGCGGAGCCACACGTAAGGTAACTGTGATGAAGCCTGATAGAGGATCCTTCAGTGACAGAATGAAACATTCTGTGATCATTACCATCAACAAAAAGTAAGTATTAGCATAACATGCTCACTTTTCTCATTTTTCTCACATCTCACCTGTCTGGCTTGTCTCAATTGTCTTTCAGGTCACTCTCAGTGCAGATTGATGAGGAACATAAGAAGCTTGTGTCCCTGTTGCCGGGTGTATTTTCTCGGCTGTCTCCAGCCTCTCTATTTATTGGTGGGCTGCCTTCAGGCAATGAGGCCCGTCTACCAATCAGATTGCAGAAATTATCTAGGTTGTTCAAAGGCTGCATCCAACACCTGGTAGTTGGCAGAGCGTAAGTTTTTTACACATCCAAGTTGTGTCCCAATTCAACAACCTCATATTTCCAACACTGCCTTCGAAGGCTGATTGCATCACTGCAGCATCTCAAAAGTTCATTGTGTTCATCTGGATGTAGCATTTTCAGTGGGAGAAACGTTTCATCACTCATCCAAGTGACTTCTTCAGTCTCAGCTGACTGCAGGTTATTGATTCATTGGTTATTGAAAGTAATTTGCTTACTTTCTTAACCAAATATAAAGAAATGGGGATTAGCTCAAGACTTTTGTATAGTACTGTACATCAGACACCAGCACCTATATGAAGCAGCTTTCCTTAAGTCAAAAAAGAGTAAACAGGATTTATGGATCTCGGCCAAAGAAATGTAAAATTATTTTAGGGTGGGTCCTGATTGTTATCTGCTGCTGTCAGTGTTACCTAGGAGTCAGGTGTGGTGCTTTGCATTGCAAGTACTAAGGCCTCCTTGGACTAGACCATCTCATTTAAGAGCCTTCATAGACTGTGTTCTCCAAAGAAGTTCGGACAGAACTACTAAACTACTACTACTATAAAGTAACTGGGTCTGTTTCTTAGATTGGGTAACAGTTTTGATTTTGTGGCTCTGTGCAGGCTTGTTGACCTTTCAGGAGCTCTGAGATATGAGGGGGTGAAGTTTGACAAATGCATCTTGGAGGAGAAGGATGGCGATGTGCTCCTTCCTGATGACCAGGATGTAACTGTAACTCCAGACCCTACTCATTTACCTCTACCTCAGCCCACACAATTGGGTGCCCTGTTATCTGAAGGTCTAATGGTAATTACTTTATACATTATTACTTATTCTTAGTGCATTCATTTTAATTGATGAATTTAATCAATATGTCTGTTTTTATTAATTCTTGGTTTTTCACACTCCATGTGATGCAGTGTGCATCAGATGGGGAGTTAACCTTTGTGCCGTCAGCAGTTCAGTTTGGCTTGTCCAGACACAGTCACATGACCTTCATCATCAACCCCAGCACAGTCAGAAAGAGGTGAGTTTTCATAGCAACAGAGGCAAGTCTCAGGTCACTTCTTCTTTGTATAACACTACATCTCTGACTCTGCTGTGTTGTGTTTCTGCCTGACTTTTGTCTCCGCTACTGTGTCTGTTCCCTTCCTCAGTGTGTCGGTGAGGTTGCTATTTCGAAGCTGGGCCCTGGATGGGTTGATCCTCCTTCTCTCTGACTCCAAGCAGATGGACTTTGTTGTCCTCAGCCTAAAGGGGGGGAGGCTGATGATGTCAGCTGATCTGGGGAAAGGCCCGGCCTCCATCACCTCATCTGTAGCTCTTAACAATGGAGAGTGGCACACAGTGAGTTAACTGGACATGAGGCACTGTGGACACATCAATGTCAAACTTAGTAAATTTCAACTTGAGTATGTTTGAGGTTTTGGTGTTAAGACAAAAATAGCTTGGTTTGAATGCTGTGGTGTTCACCATGTCTCAGGTGATTGCAGAGGTGGGCCGGCGGTTGATGTCAGTGTCTGTCAATAGTTTGAGAACCGAATCCATCTCAGTCAAAGGAAATCAGCTGGATGTGGACAATAAGTTTTTCCTGGGAGGAACACCTCACACTATAACCAGCAGGAGAATCAGAGTATGATTGTTTTTCATCTTTTCATTGTTAAACAAAAGGCACAAACATTACTACCACAAATACTCATAATTTTATTTGACGTTTTAACAAATACATTTATCAAAGCATTTTATGTACCTGGAGGAGACACTCTTGAGGTATTGAACATCTTTTGCAAGAATGTCCTGATTTCACAGGAAGGAGATAGCACTAAGAATTAATATGTAGACAGATTTTCTTTACGCACATTTTTGAAACTCACAGGTAGCTGTAACATTCTCATAACTAAGTTATCATAGCTAACTGTTAGTCAGAGGAAATACAGGTGAGCCATGTAATTCTGACTCTATCGGAAATCTCTCCCCTTTTCTCTTCACATGTGTCTCCTCCTGTCTCTACACGTGTCTTTCTTCCTGTTTGGCTCTCAGGACAGCAGCAGTTTTCCAGGCTGTGTTGGGTCTATCAGTCTGAATGGTGTCATGTTGGATATGTCTAAGCCAGCTTCACAACATGATGTCACATCTTGTTTCACCAGAGACCAGATAGGAAGCTACTTTAATGGAAGTGGATACGCTGAAATGAGTAAGTCAAACTTAAAGACAAAATCATCTGCGCTGAAGCTGAGATGCAGACTGATGACTCTGATTAGTACAGAAGGACATCTGACAGCCTAGAGTCTATACAGCTTTTACATATACTTCATATGAGAAGCTACTTTTGGCTGCTTCCTTATTGGGCCACAATTTTGAAAGCTTGTTTTTTTTAAGTAGCTGGAGCAAGAGTTATCATATTTGGACAATAGATGTACCAACATATGAACAAATGGAAGCACTTTTCATTAACAAACTTTATTCATAAACTGTATAGGTGGGATGCACAGGCTGTAGCTAATTGTTGTCAAGTTACAGCAATTAAAACATGTTCTAAAACCACCAAGTGCAAAAACACAGAGGTTCATTGAAAACGAGCATTTTTGAAGGAAAAATAACCATTAATTTATGTTGACTTCTGTCTATGGACAGGAAATGATGAGAATTTAGCGATTCCATTATAAATATCACTTATCGATTCGATTTCTTATCAATTTTCATTGGGTTCTCATTAGCTTCTTTATCGCCAAACAGCATATCAAAAGCATTGATAGGGATGTACTTTCTTGTTTTTCTGTATAAATGACCTGAAACGCATTGTTTATATTGGTAAATTACCGATATAAACCTGAGGCTACAGACCAACACAAATCCTTATTCCAATGAGGACACACATGATCTTTGTTCTATTTTTTGGGTATGAACTCAAAGCTGGCATGCTAGCACTGAGGTTGTGTTAGCAGCATAATGCCGTTGTTTCTGTCCTGGATGCAGTTTGCACTTTACCATCACGCTCTCATTCTTTCGTGCAATGAAAATAAAAGTAATGTCAATATCCATGCTGTAGATTTTGCCACTATTTTCCTACTCCGGCACATGAACTGAAAAAAGCTGATTATAGTGCAAGTGGCTGTAATTACTTAACAGTTTGTGCAATGCTTTTGTCAAAAAAATTTAATTAAAAGTCTGCATTTTAGTTACTTCTTGTTTGATTGATTAAAAATCCTCTATTTTTGTGTACAGAGGCAAAACAAAAAAAAAGTGTCATTGTCCAAAAACATGGATCTACCTGCACGTCACATACTAGACAGGTGTTGGATCACTGTCTCTAACTGTGATTATGATCTGATTACATGCTGTTTGCATCTGCAGTGCATGATGGGTATAAGGTTGGCTCTGACATGACAGTCTCTCTGGAGTTTCAAACAAGCCAATCAGAAGGAGTGCTTCTGGGAATCAGCAGTGCGAAAGTCGATGCTGTGGGACTGGAGATAATCAACGGACAGGTGAGCAGAGACACTGGAGTGACTTGCCGTCTCACTCCATGTGTTATGTAAACAGTAAAAGGCCGAAAGCTAAACAGCAGGAATTTAATTATCTGACTGAGCGAGTTGCCACATGTTTTCCAGGTATCTTTCTAATAGCTGCAGTAGCATCAGAGCTTCTGTTATTTTTGGTTCCATCTTTTGGATTAAAGTAATAGATATATAGAAAAGGATTGTACAAATTAAGTTTTAAATGTGCAAAGTTTTATTGTGTAAAATAAAGGTGTACCTGTGTTTCTCCTCAGGTGGTTTTCAACGTGAATAATGGGGCAGGTCAAGTGTCAGTGCGTTCTGTTGGCCAGATGCTATGTGATGGACAGTGGCACCGCCTGCTGGCCCAAAAAACCAAACACACCCTCAGCCTAACTGTAGATGAGCGAACTTACACCACTGCAAACCCTTACCCACAATCCACCTCTGCTGAAACTAATAACCCCATCTTCCTGGGAGGATATCCAGGTAAGACCCATTGAACATAAATGAAATTAAAAAAAAAAGATTAACACACCTAATAATAATTCTAACCTGTCCATCCATCTCTTTGCTGCAGCTGGTGTCAAACAGAACTGCCTGTCAATCAGCTCCAGCTTCAGAGGTTGTCTAAGGAACCTGCAGCTGTTGAAGGCTCAACTGACCAAGACCCTTGATCTGAGTTCTGCTCACTTCCTGTTGGGAGTAACCCCTAACTCATGCCCCGTTTCCTAGCAATGGCCAGAAAACATGCTGGATTATGTCACAGAGCAATATAATTGATTGATGGGCTTGTGCAGGGTGAATGCCTCTGCCAGAGCGGCTGATTATTCCTGTGAATATGGATTCTCTGTAGTCTGAACTTGAATGATTAAAGCTCATCTTAAAACTGACATATTGATACTTTTTATTTTCTGAGTAGACAAACTTCAGTAACTTCTGTTTGTAAATATGAACAGTCATTAAACCACAGAAGAAACACATTTCTGGTGATCAGTTACTTAATACTTATCTAATTCACTTAGTTGGAGGGTCCAGTCTATCCCAGAGGTAACAGAGTGATTGGTGGGGGTATGACCCGGGGCAGGTTAATGGGAGAGTTATTCTAGTTTATTCGATTAAAGGGGTGTCAAACGTAAATCTGGCCCGAGGGATAATTTCATATCTCAGTTATTAATGGCCCATCGGTATGTGGGAGCCGAATCTTCAGCCCTGCTGAGAATCCAGGGGGAGGGACTTTACTTTGATGGGCACACCATGCAGTCAATCACATGCATGACAGACTGGGATCGTACCATTATGTGAAAAAAGGAATGACGGCAGATGTTTCAAGATAGCAAGTGTAGTGGTACAGGCCAGGTACACAGACAGAGGGGGGAGCCTGTCGGGAAAAAGTGAAGAAGCGAACGAAAACATAAAATTAAAAAACATTTTCACTTCAGGTCTTTATAGGTTATACGTTTCTTCTCTGCAGCTGGGTACGGTAGCACAGCTAGGTTGTTTGTGACACAGTCCCCCTGCTGACAGTAAACAGCTACAGCATGTCTGCAACATGGTCTGCAAAGTGTAGGCCCTGCATAGGACTAATGCAGAACTACATAACAGGTGGGAGTGATCTGTATATAACACCAAACAAAGAGGAAGGAATGATCCAGAAGGAATGATCAGTGGAGATCTGGCTCTGATTGATCACTGTCAGTATGGTATTTCTGTAATGTCACATGGGTGCTTTGCTTCAGTTTTTTGTTTTTTTTTCTTATACTTTATTAATCCTGTAGGGAATTAGTCCCGTAGGAAATTACTTCTCTGCATTTAACCCATTCACTCAGTGAAGCAGTGGGCTGCCGTCAATTCAGCGCCCGAAGATGGGCTTGAAGTGCTTGAAGATGGGCATTCCTGATATTTGGGTTGGCAGATTTGCTGAGATGTTGTGTCTCTACTAATGAACGGGACCCAAAGCGCTTGGAAGCTGCTCCAGTAGTAAAATCGGAAAAGCAAGGAAAGAATTTATTTTGCTCTTGGTGAGCAATAGCGCATAACACCTGCTGTTGGGTTTTTTTTGTTTGTAGAGTCAGTTCTCTGTGGTAGTACAGATTAAAGGTTTTACAGTTTTACTCCTGTTCATGTGTGCTGTACGGAAGCCGAGAACGGCCGTATCCGTTAATAATATTTTTATCTCGTTATCACGAGAAAACCGGACCACGGATATCCCGAGATAACGGGATAAATAAGTCGTTATCTCGGGAAAACGGGTTTGTTTTCTCGTGATAACGAGATAAATAACTCGTTATCTCGGGAAAACACCACGAAAAATGTTTTTCTTATACATGTCCTCTCTCGGCTTCCGTAGGGTGCTGCCACCTTCTTAGTCGAAAATGAAAAATACGGCAGGTTTTTTTCTCATCACTGCAGCCAGGCAGACAAAGTTAGCACTCTGTTGAGCCAAGCATTCCTTTAACATTAGTAAAAAAAAAAAAAACAATAATAATTAATTTTTTCATAAGTAAAATTTTACCCATTAGAGAAAAACTGTATATATTCATAACACCCCAAAGACATGTGATTATGTACAGTAACTTTAAATCCTATTGATATTTATTTAGACTGTTCTCTCCAGTTGATCTGAATTATCGAGTAATTTCAGTTACTGCTTCGTTTAAGCCATTCAAGCTGTTCAAGTTCTATTATACTCCATTCCTAAAAGACTGCTGAAAAAGTCCTACAGTTAATTAATGCTTTAATATTAAATATGATCAAAAACCTATGTATCACAGGCCTTTAGGGTGGCTTTAATTAAAAACATTCCTGAAAAAGTCATCAGTTGAACCAGCTGTCTTAGGCCAATCTCCATCCTTCCTGTTATCTCAGAAATTGTTGCCAGTGTAGTTGTAAAACACTGATCACCTTGAAAGGAACCGTTTTAATTCATCACAGTACAAAAACAGCACTTGTGAAGGTTACAAAAGATGTTCTCTAAGCCTCTGTTTCTTCTTCACTTCTTCAGTTTTCTCACTCACTATGTCATCATTATACATCTCTCCAGTGCTTGAAGTGGGAAAAAATAAGTGCAGGAACTCTAATGTAGTCTTTTATCGGTCTTGTGATATTGTCTGTTCAGTAAGTACCGGAACGCAGAAAAAAGTGGTGGAACCCAAAAGACGAAAATACAGAAGTTCCGGAACTGCATTCCGCTGCGTTCCGGCCCACTTCAAGCACTGCATCTCTCTCTATTTAATCGTTAGTTATTTTTCATCTCTGGCTCTCTTCCACAGCGTGTCTTTGTCCCATGTTCCTCCCTTCATCCCCAACTGGTCATGGCAGATCGCCCCCCCTCCTTGACCTTGGTTCTGCCAGATGTTTCATGTTTTTAAATGGGGGTTTTTCCTTCCCACTGTTGCCAATGCAATTGCTCATCGAGGGTCGACTGACTGTTAGGATTTTCTCTGTTTTCTATTATTTGTAGGGTATTATCGTCTTTACCTTGGAATATAAATTAATTGAGGAAACTGTTGTTGGGATTTAGTGCTATATGACAAAAGAAAAAAAAAAGAATTGAAAGTGAACGACTCATTTTGGCAACATAGTGTATTTCATAAAAGAGACACTTGCGTCCCCATTGTGGCCCTTCATTTGTGTCTTCATTTATGGTTGACGAGGTCCAGACGCCAGACCTCACTACGGAGCAGAAAATCAGTAAAAATTTCCCTGCTTTGCAATAGTGCTGTCTGGTTTGGGGAAAATGACTAGACAGATCCATGTTATGGTTTTGCTGTTATACCTGATGTTTTTAGATTAACATTATGTGTGTCTATGGCATTTGACTGTATCTCAGTATTTAAAATTTAGCTCATTTTCACCGTTTTACAACACAAGGTATAACAAATTTCACAGCATGAGAAGTGCCATTGTCAGATCAAATGTGGACTTTCACAAGTTTTAAATTTCATAGTTTCTTGCACAGAACAGCATGTTGTTGTCATGATGCAATAGAAAACCTTTCATAGACTAGACTCTCTTTAGCAGTGATTGGTTCGTCGTTTCTGATCCATGAAGCCTGCATCCTTTGTATACAGTATCATTTGAAGGATTTAGCCACTGAATTGGGACACGTCTGTCTCTTATACATTGGTAACCTTTCACTAACAGGTGATGGTCAGTGTGTCATCAGGGAAGCAGAAGTCTGTAATATGACAGAGAAAGTAATCCGTAATCTGGGGCTGTGATCAGTTTGTAATTTAATAAATAAATGGATACAGAAATCAAAAACACTCACAGAAGAATCATTCGTCATCATTTTCATGGAAGGTTTAGCGAATGGCACATTACTATTGCATTGTGGGTAAATTCAAAGCAAAGTTTTAGCTGCTATGGGTATTCTAGCTGTTTTTTCTTGTTAGACAGGAAGCTGTTTTGATCAGCTGATGCTAGTACGTATCAAGTTTCTCACCAGGTAAAGCTAGAAGCACTATCTTTCACATGTGAGGCTAAATGTTTGCTGAATGTTTTGAAAAGCTGCTGTCTCCCAACAATGGAGGAGCAAGCACACCTGAGTCAGCTAGCCAACCAGATGCCCACCTTAGAGTGTTGGGAATGAGGTATGGGGGAAGGCTTATATAAGTAAATGCATCAGAAGGCTGATTCATAGTGAAGGTCCAGTGAAGGTTATCCAGCAGAAGGTTGTCTGTTGCCATGAAAACATGTCTTTCTCTCCTATCTCTGCATTGTATGTGGAACTTTCAGTTAAATCTAATCATCTAGTCACACTATCAAACTAATGCTAACTCAGCCACTGGCCCCACCCCTTGTGAGATAGGCAGACAATGCTGTGTATATGTGTGTGAGTGTCCATGCATGAATGTGTGTCCATGTAAATCCTCAGTTCGTCCATGCTCAGTGGATGTTGCAGCGAACAGTTTTGTTTCTGGCTCTGCACTCTAGACTAAAACCCCTTGGTCATCCACATTCAGTCCTGAAAATAAGACAGAAGGAGCAGTGAGACACACTGTAGTTCACACTGTAGACACACTGTAGACACACTGTAGTTCACACTGTAGACACACTGTAGACACACTGTAGGCACACAGTAGTTCACACTGTAGACACACAGTAGTCACACTGTAGACACACTGTAGACACACTGTAGTTCACACTGTAGACACACTGTAGGCACACTGTAGACACA
Organism: Benitochromis conjunctus; assembly: GCA_015052645.1. NCBI lineage: Eukaryota > Metazoa > Chordata > Actinopteri > Cichliformes > Cichlidae > Benitochromis > Benitochromis conjunctus. Next base: position 54,201 of record VOQK01032908.1, read on the forward strand.
CTGTAGTTAACACTGTAGTCACACTGTAGTTCACACTGTAGACACACTGTAGT